>VZRJ01000963.1:193204-229723 GCA_013397565.1 Ptilonorhynchus violaceus
CCCCTTTTCATATTTTTTCTCTTTTTGCATTCCTTCTTTTCCTCTCTTTCTCTCCCCCTTTCTTTTTCTTTTTCTTTTTCTCTTTCTTTTTCTCTTTTTCTATTTTTCTCTTTCTTTTTCTTTCTTTTTCTTTCTTTTTTCCTTTTCCTTTTCCTTTGCCCTTTCCTTTTCTCTCTTTCTTTTCTCTTTCTTTCTTTCTTTCTTTCTTTCTTTCTTTCTTTCTTTCTTTCTTTCTTTCTTTCTTTCTTTCTTTCTTTCTTTCTTTTTCTTTTCAATTTTTCCTTTTCTCCCCTTTTTTCTTGTTATTTCTTTTTCTCTTATTTTCTCTTTTCTTTTTCTTTCACTTCTTTCCAGAGAAGTGCAAGTTGAGCTGAGGGTTTACCCACCTTTCAGTCTGAACTTCATGAGCATCATGTCTGAAATACCACTCGAAATCCACAGTGAGGGCTGTGTAAGGATTTCCCTGCTACAGTCTCACAAACATATTCAGCATTTGATATGCCTTGCAGAGGTGGTTCAGGCCCACGTCTTGACTTATGGTTGGTCTTTTTATGCAGTGTAGAGTGAGTGCCCTAAGCAGATGTTTCCAGATGTGATCTTGCATGGGAGTTTGTGGGCAGGGTTGGGAGTGGGGTGAAGCCCCTGGTCCTCCAGCTCTGTGATGGGTGTATGTGGGTGAATCCCAGCAGAGGAGACCCAGCAGGCAGCTTTTCTCCTCTCCTACAAGCCCTCTCTGGACCAGAGTGTCCCTTGCAGCCATACCAAGGGCAGGTTATGCCCTTTCCAGCTGTGAGGCTTGAGAACAGATGGTGTCTTGTTCCACTTTCACACCACCCCTGGTTTCCTTTCCGATTTTCCTGAGTCACCTTTTTCACAAAGGGGATTGAAAGGAGGGGACTGGCACGTCCATGGGGGCAGGTTGCTGTTTCCCTGCCGTGCTGCCTGGCACATTCCTGTTGGGGAGTGTCTGGTCGGCGTTTCCGCAGCATCTCTCTCCCGTAACGCAGCTGTGCCTTCCTCTCTGGGGTTTTCCATGCCGGTTGTCTGTGCCAAGCAGAAGACAGGAGGTGAACTGCTTTACTGACTGTCTGGGGGGAAAATGGTACTGTGGCCTCATTTTGTGTCAGATGGATTCAGGCATTGCTCTACAATGAATTCAGAGACTGCTTCCTTCCTTCTCTTCCTCCCCCTTCTTCTTCTTCCTCCCCTTCCCCTCGTCCTCCTCTACTTCATTTCCTTCTTCTCCTCTGATTTCTTTACTTATCCTCCTCTCCTTCGTTTCCTTCTTCTCCTTTCCTTTTTTTTTTCCTTCTCCTCCTCATCTTCTTCCTTCTGCCTTCTCCTCCTCTTCCTTCATCCCCACCTTCTCCTTCCTTCCTTCCTTCCTTCCTTCCTTCCTTCCTTCCTTCCATCCTTCCTTCCTTCCTTCCTTCCTCTCCTTCTCCTTCCTTCCTCTCCTTTCTTCCTTGCATCCTCTCCTTCCTCCTACTCCACCTCTGTCCTAGCCATTACTGCATGCTGGTGCTGCTGCAGGATCCAGGTGCTGCACAAATCCAGAGCAGCATTCCCAGCTCTGACTGCTGTGTCCCCAACCCTTATCCCACGCCAAAGGTGTCTCTCCCTTGCACCTCCTCCCTGCACAGAGGCAGGTTTTGCAAAAGGGAGACCCCGGAGCGTCCCAGCAGAGAGGTGGTGGTGTGAGACCCCCAGGAGCAGTTGTGAAGACTCCTCTCTTCAGGTCCCGGGAGTGTTTTTTGCCAGAATCAGTCCCACTGTCACCCTCCAGCTGCTGCTAGGGTGTCTCAGGGCTTTGAGTGGCCAAACAGGACATCAGCCTTGTACCTTGTGGGTTGCACATGCAGGTGCAAGAAAGGTGTGAAACCTCCATCATTGTGGGGCTGCTTTCAGAGGGCTCCGTGCACAGGGACCCATTTTCAACAAGATTTTATCCACTGCAGGGTGAGTGCAGAGTTGGCTGGGCTGCATCCTCAGATGTTCAGGAGCTGCTTTGGGTGGTGTTTCAGGTCGTAAAACCCAAGTGCTGTGCCTGGAAAGACAGATTGCTGCCACAGCATTAGAAAATCTATCGAGCCCAGGCAGCCAGCAAATTCACCATGTGCAACGTGCCTGTCTCTCCTCCCCTCTTGTGCTTTCCTGGCCAGACTGACAATGGCTTGGGCATTGAGGGTAAGTGCTTGGGCATTGAGGGTAAGTGGCTAAGGGAGCTGGAGGGGCTCAGCCTGGAGAAAAGGAGGCTCAGGGGGGACCTTCTTGCTCTTCACAACTCCCTGACAGGAGGCGGCAGCCAGGGGAGTTCGGGCTCTGCTCCCAGGGAACAAGGGACAGGACAAGAAGACGTAGCCTTAAGCTACACCAGGGGATGTTCAGGTTGGACATGAGGAGGAATTTTTTCACAGGCATGATTAAAAAATTGGAGGGGGCTGCCCAAGGAAGTGGTGGAGTCCCCACTGCTGGAGGTGTCCAAGGAACACTGGATGTGGCAATCAGTGCTCTGGTCTGGGTGACAAGGTGGGGATCGGGCACGGGTTGGACTCGGTGGTCTTGAGGACGTTTTCCAACTGAAATGTTTCAGTGGTTCTCTGAGTGCTGCCCTCCCAAGAGGGAGAGTGGTGATGTGTGTAGGTGGGAGATGCCTGTTACTTAAAATGAGCCCCATAAGGGCCCCACAGTGCTGGGGCTGGCGTGAGATGGCTCTAAAACTTCGTCAGAGCCTTTGTCATCCTGTCTGTGTCAAACCTCTGGAGCAGGAGTGAGTCTCCTCTCCTCCGGGTGGCTTTGGAGGAGCTGTGTAATGCTTGCTGGGATGTGGATGTGTCCCTTCTTACAGGTCCCTGGACTGTAAGAAATTGTGTTTTACCCATCATGGTTAATGACTTATGTATCCCTGGCAGTGGATAGAAATTAAAGGCTTCTTTTGCTGAAGGATTGATGAGCTGTGGCTGATGCTGCTCGTTTATACACCTTTCCCATCCCCTAATGGAAGAGATTGCAGTGGCCACTGGCAAATTGAGCAAACGCTCTGCAGAGCACCTCAGAAGGGCTGTGTCTGTGGGTGTGTGTATGGGCTGCAGAGGGGGAGTGCTCTTCCATTTGGGGGTGAGCATTTCTAAGAAATGGCGATTCTCCTTCGGAAGCCTGAGTGAGCAGCACTTCCCGGGAGTTGCCTAATTTAAATCATTTTTGCTCTGTTTTGTCCTATCCATTATTTTCAGCTGTCAACATTAAAGTGCCACAAAGACCCTGTAATAGGCTTCTTTCTGCTTCCCTCTAATAATCCCAGAAGCAGTCACTGGTTCTTTGTCTGGGGCTCTGTGATGGCTCTCAGTGTTCAATTTGCTGGAGAGGAACCACTTCGTGGAACAGTAGGACAATCAGTGAGGCAGTGGCTCGAGTGCTACCATCCTCCCCTTGAAGAGGCAGGAGAGGAACAAGATGAAATTGTGTTTTACCCATCATGGTTAATGACTTCTAAGAAAAGCTTTGATGGCAGCTCAACAAAAGTGATCCTGGCGTACAAAAATAGATGCTTGCATTTAATTTACTCCAGAATTTGTTGGGGTTTAGAGTGGTCCTTGGAACTGAATGAGAACAGTGAGATCTGGTGTCCAGGTCTGGATTAGGAATTGGAGTCTGAGTCCAACAGGAGGGTCCAAGCCTTACTTGTCAAGGCCAAGATGAAGTCCAGCAGAGGTAAGTGCTGCCTGCCTCTTTTGTATTTTGAGGAGTTGGTAGGATCCAGTGAAGAGTCTTTACATTGAACCACTAAAGAAAAGGCTGGTGAGGCTCCCGGGTCCTGTCAGTGCTGTGGGTCCATCCTTGGCAGTTCTGAGCGAGACAAACATTCCTGTGTGTCCTCAGGGATGCCTGCTTTGGGCTGGCGGGAACCAGGAGGCTTCTTGAGGGCTCTGTGAGTAGTTTGATGCTCCAGTCTTTGTCTTTCTTCAGAGCTGTGTAAGGCATCACATGCCTAACTCAGCACAGACTGGGGGGATTCTACCCTGGTTTCTTATTCCCCATCTCTGACTGAAGTGGAGGAACAGCAAGTGCCTCCATTGCCTGAAACATCTTGAAATATCCATCATTCCACATGATTCCATACTGATTTTGTGCTAAGCTTTCCTTATCTTACTCGCAGTGCTGCCCTCAGCCTTGCCTATCTCCTTCCTCTTCTGCCATCAGTTATCAGGTCTGCCCTCCCAGTCAGACACCAGTCTGCTTCAAAAATTCCCCTTTTCGAGGGATCAGCTCAAGGCAGATAAAAAAGTACCCTAATTACAACTAAAAGTACTCTAACAGTGCTGCACTGGGGGTTAGAAGACTTTCTATTTATTGGTCAAAAATGGCTCTGTGACCACCTTTTTCTAGAGATTTTAGGGAGAATAAAGGTATAAAGATGGAGCTGGATGTGTTTCTGATGAACTCCTCTGTGCACTGCCTGTGATTCCTTTCTTGTTCAGCCCTCTGGTCCTGTAGGTGATGTGATACAGAAAGGCGCCAAGACTGCTCGATGGAGGGAGTCGGGGATGGCTCAGAAAGCAGGTGAAGAACGCTGATAATTCAGCTTTTCTGTAAGTGCATAAAGAAGGAAACCATTGCGGTGGGAACTATGAGTTAATGCTTTAAATGATGTAAATAACGAGGAGAAAAATGACTTTCTAAGTAAGTGTTACAAGTAGAAGTAAGTTTGATTTTTAAATTTGTGCTATGCATGCAGAAGCAGAGGGTGGTTGCTTCTGAGTCTATTTAATCCTGAAATTTGGTTCTTACAGGGACCATTGTCAGGGGTTGTTTTTGCATCGGTTTTATGTTGACTGATGCTACATTTCATCTGCCACCACTCTGCTCAGTCCCTTTGCCTGCTGCTTGGCTTTCAGGAGTCCTGCTGGAGTGTCTGATGGGTTTTTGTGGCCTCGAAGCCTTATTCCACTCTTTACTAAGACAGCAGCTTTAGGAATGAAAAATGAGTTTTAAAATGCTATTAAAGAAAAGCTGTTGGTGTAACATGATTTTTGCCCAGTCCCATATGGCTGGGAGTGTCCTAGGCTCATTAAAAATCCCACTTAAAGTGTGCTTTGCCTCTGAGGCTGTCCCACAAATTTCCCCTTGATGTTAGCATGGCCTTGGCTACACCTGGGTGCTTTACATGAAGTCCCAGGTCTGGAACTGGGTGAAAAGCTAAAAATCTAAGAAAAACTGTCATGACAAAATCTGGGCTTGTTTAGCCCATTTGGTTGTGGAAAGAAAAGTTGCAAATTGGACCCCTGAGCACTCCCAAAGGAAAAGAAAAAAAACTCAATATGTTTAGAAGGAAAAAAAAAAAAAAGGCACTGAGCTGGAAGTGTTGAAGGCAATCTCATGGGTTTGGGATGGCATGAGCACTCAGCTCTGACCAGGGCTGGCAGTGAAACTGGAGCTGTGGTCGAGGAGAGAACTTGCCCTCCGGCTTTTCCTTGGGCTCCAGGAAGGTGGATTGTTTTCTGGCAATGAAATTTCCTATTGAAAAATTGAATGCTTCCCTCTCTCCCTTGTGAATGGGACGCCCAGGAAGCGAAGCACGCTGGTTCCAATTACCAGCACAGCCAGGCCAAGTGCTGCAGTCAGTCAGGAATTTATACCTTCGCGTACATACTGGAAAAGATAAAAACTTTTTCATTTTTTAACATTTTTTTTTATTATTTTTTCTTTTTTTCAATGCGTGTAATGAATTCAAAGCAGGAGCCCAGCCAGACTGCTTTTGACTTGTTCCCATATTAATATTTTATGTCTGAATGTGTGCCTGATCACTCAAATTAGTCAAACTTGCTACTTCAGTTGAGCCCCAAAAAATGGTCCCAAGCAGTGCAGGCTCACTGACAGGGCTGGAGCACCTCTCCTCTGCAGGCAGGCTGAGAGAGCTGGGATTGTTCAGCCTGGACAAGAGAAGGCTCTGGGGAGACCTTANCCATCTCCCCAGACCTTTCCCTGCCTGCGTGGGCAGGGTGGATGGCCCAATTTCCAGGCAGTGCTGGCTGGAGCTGGTGTGAGCTGTGGCTGCAGATGGGCCCAGAGGCTGCAGCTTTGCATGATGCCTCCTGCAGATACCTGGCAGAGAACAAAGGCCTCGTTAGGGCAGCCGGTTCCACTACAAGTGCACACCCAATTGGCTTAAGTGGTGCTGCTCCAGGACCAGGCTATTGCATCCCCACCTTCCTGTTGATATTTAAAATAAGAGCATGGATCTGTCTTGTTGTTTGCATCCCAGTGTCGCCTACAGGAACTCAAGCAGGATCCCTGCTTTCCTGCAGGGTTGCACAAAGCCTCAGCAGGGCCAAAACTTGCCCTGCATTCTGAGACAAGGGGCAGCAGGCAGATCATGGAATCACAGGATCATCTGGAATGGAAAAGACCTCCAAGATCGTCAAGTCCAACCATTCACCCAGCACTGCCAAAGCCACCGCTGCCCCATGTCCCCAGGTGCCACATCCACACGGCTTTTAAAAGCCTCCAGGGATGGGGACTCCACCACTGCCTTGGGCAGTCTGTGCCAGGGCTGGACAGCCCTTTCCATGACGAAATTTTCCCCAGTATCCCATTTAAACCTGCCCTGGTGCAACTTAAGGCTTTTTCCTCTCATTCTGTCCCTTGTTTTCTGGGAGCAGAGCCCAACCCCGTCTGGCTGCCCCCTCCTGTCAGGGAGTTGTGGAGATTGAGAAGGTCTGTTTCCTCTCAGACTCCTTTTCTCCAGGAGTAACTAGCTGGAGGAGAATGAAAAAATACACAAAGTAGCTTACAATGTATGGAAATGTTGCATATCCATCTGTATGATTGCAAAACTTCCCATTGTACAGTTGTGTTGCTGGGAGCACGTGGTCTTTAGGAGAGAGCTGGAGTGGGAACACCTGGAGGGCCAGAGTTAAGGGGGATTATGCATCCCAGCCCTGGATTTTCTTCACTTTGGAGAGCTACACAGCATAATTTCATCATAGAATTATATATAGCTAATTGGCATATAGTTTGATATGCAAATAAAACCATATAAATATCAAGAGAAAGACTTAAAGCTGTGCTTTCCACTGTCATGCTACAATCCTTGCTTTTCTGGTCAGTCTAATCTACTTGATTGCTCCTTTCATCATCTTGTGTTTTGAAGACATGATATCTCTTTCAAAGAACATCTGTCAGACGTATATTAATTAGTTAATTTTTCTGCATGGAATGTAAACACAAGGGTGGAGAACCCAGAGCCCTGAGGATCCGAGGAGGTGTGTGGCCAAGTAATTATTTTGGGGTAGTGCAGAGATGTGGCCTGTGCTCAGTCTATAAAGGCAAGAAACAGGTTCCCGACCAGAGATAGTCAGTTTATGCTGAAGACTGAAGTGAAATTTTCATGATGTGGGCAGTAGAGCCTGTGTCATAGACACACCATAGAGATGGCACTTCCAAACTGAGCTTTCTAGGCCAAGGGTGCTACTGGCAGTGGTGCTGAAGGGTGTTTAAATTCAGTTTTTAATTCAGAATATTAAGCTTGAGTAGTTCAGAAATGGGAGAAAGCGTGGATAGAGTCAATACTTTTATGTTGAAGGAAAATCGAAAGTGTAAATTTGTTAGCTGGTAGCATCAAGTTCCACTCCTAACTTGGGGATGCCTGGATGCTTCTCATGTGGTTTTTGCTGAGAACCAGATTTACTGGGATCTTAGTGTTGAGATCTTGGGTGAATGTCTTTTGCTGTCACTGCGAGTCTTGAATCAGGTATATTTCATGTGATACCAAAAAACAGGTTTTGTGTGAGGGGGCTGTGACCTGGTGTACCTGCACAGCAGTTGGGCTGGAGAAGAGCTCGGTGTGTAGCTTTGGGGACAAATCCAGTGCTGGCAGTAATGGAGTGAATTGAAGCAGGGCAATGCACATGTCAGTGCAGGACAGGAATTCCCAAAGGGTTTGCCAATCCCAGAGCACATCACTGGCATTGGAGCATGTCTTGCCATGGGGGATATTTGGAAGTCCTGCTAAGGCAGGGTCCTCTCTGTCAAATTCCCGCTTGGCACCTCTGCTTCTCTGGGACTGAGGTGTTCCCAGGCTCACCAGTGGTCACTGGGCCTGGGTTCGCGGAGTGGGAGAGCTGCCCCTCCATCCTCGACAACAAGGCTCTTCCCTTTGGCAGGAAACAGAATGTGGTGTCCTTTCAGGGAAATGAGTTTTAGATTTTTTCATGTTGCATCAAGGCCATGTTTAACTTCCACCATCTGTCTTTATAATTTCTGCCTTTCCTTATGGGTGTTGTTTTTTTTTACTTTTAATTTGCTTCCTGGCTTCCAGTCCTCTTAGAGCCCCTTCCAGTGCCTAAAGGGGCTCCAGGAGAGCTGGAGAGGGACTTGGGACAAGGGATGGAGGGACAGGACGAGGGGGAATGGCTTCCCGGTGCCAGAGGGCAGGGTTAGATGGGATATTGGGAAGGAATTCTTGTTTGTGAGGGTGGTGGGGCCCCGGCGCAGGTTGTCCGGAGAAGCTGTGGCTGCCCCATCCCTGGAAGTGTCCAAGGCCGGGTTGGATGGGGCTTGGAGCAACCTGAGATAGTGGAAGGTATCCCTGCCCATGGCAGGGTCCCTTCCAAACCAAACCATTCTGTGATTCTGTGAGTCGTGTAATTATGCAGTAAAGAGCAGATGGGTACTAAAGGCTTTTTTTTTTTTTAAAAAGCATTGTTTTGCCGTACCTGTCCAGCCAAATAATCACAAAAATGCCTCAAGCAGAAAGAGAAATGGCATTCATTATCAGCTGGGGATCTGGCAAAACACGATGTGTCACGAGATTGTCAGTGAAGTCACGACTCTGGCAACGCAAGGCAGAGGATTTTTTGCTGGGGCTCGTGGTTTCCTTGCCTGGCTGGATAAAATAAAACCTCCCAAAGCAGCGGCAGTGAGCTCCCATCTATCTGTTCTCATACTCCCAGCCGCTCCCGCCTGAATTATTCATGCTCCGTAAGTGATCTGCAAACAGCTCCTGTGATCTCCCTGTGATCTGTGGGTATGCCAGACTCACCCCTGCTTAGGTCAGGGCATTTTCTTGTTTCCTTCCCCGCGGCATGGAGTCTGTGGGAATCTCCAGATTCCTCACCGCCTCCTTCTGATTAACCCAGACGTGTATTTATTATTTACGTGGCAGGATTTGTTCAGCTGTCCCAGGCACACGGTATTATCAGTGGATAAGCAAGAAGACTCCCTGCAAACATCTGTAGTTGTTGCTTGACAAATCCTGTTGTATAAATAATATTAAGGAGCTGCAGAGGCTGTTGTAGAGTAAATACCCTTGTGACTGAAGGCAGCACTGCCAGCTTCTCACCCAGCTTTTTGCCTGCATGTGCATCTCAACAGAGATTTACTGGGCTGTTTGATATATTTATATTAAAAATACTTACATATATAAAAAACAGTTTAGTTTTTTTAGTTTAAAGGCCCTTTTCAGCCCAAATTATTCTATGATTCCAATATACGTATGTGTATATGTGTTTAATGTATTTGCCTGTTTTCCACAAGCTCTTCTCCTGTCTTTATTTCAATTTTTTGTATTTTCTTCTGATTTGGTCATGGAAATAGGTTGGCAAAACCAGTGAGAAGGGCAGTTTGTGGGCAGGTAATTGGCAGGTATTCTCTGTACTTTGCTGTCCATATCATTAATGAAATGGGCTCTGTGCCCACCTCCTCTGCCACACCCACCCGAGGTACATCTTGGATCTGCCCCTCCAGTATCATCTACTTACCCACTCTTTATTTTGGGATGAGGACTGGGATGCTCCAGGAATCCATTGCCAAGTGGAGCTGGAGCTAATGCTCTGAGCAAGGGACTTGGGACCTGCAGATCCCCTTTCCCAGCTGAGGGAGTAGCTTTGGGTGAAAAAAGCTCCATTTAGGTTACCTGCTTTTTTACTCTAACCATTCGGAGGACCTGTGCCTTGCCTAGGATATCCCTCACCTACGACATAACTGGGATACAGAGAGTTTGTTAAAATGTCCTGTCTCTCTGCGTTCTGGAAAGAGGATTTTCTATTAAACCTTAGGGAAATTACTGGCCTTGTTAACTAGTGTGGAAGTAACGAACCACAGCAGGGTGACTCGGGAGATTTGGGCCCTCGCTTCGTAAGACTGCATTGTTTCTTCAAATGAGAAAAATAATTTAAGCAAACAAACGAACAAAGAATTTCTGTAAATTAAAGTAGACTACAAATGGGATGATTTGCTCATCCTCTGTTTAATAGGAGCGGTGCAGTGAACAATTGTGTGGTCGACCTCAGAAATCTATCCATGGCAACTAGTCACAGGAGAGAAAAATAGACAGCCTGCCACCAACTTGGTATTAAAGTTCTATTTTCCGTATTTTTCCATGGTTGTGGGCCAGTCAGGGACTTTCCATGAGCAGTCAGCACGGCAGAAATCCCCTTCTGCTCCCTAGAACCCTCCTCTGCTGAACAATCAAAGGTGGTTTTGTACTGGTTTTGTCTTAAGTGGGTTTTGGTCCCAGTTTTCAGTGGAATCAGGCTGGGGCAGACCCTTCCTGCCAAATGCATCCTGCTGGACCAGGGCTGTCGTAGAATCGGTTTGGGTTGAAAGGGACCTTAAAACCATCCAGTTCCACCCCCCTGCCGAGGGCAGGGACACCTTCCACTCCACTGGGTTGCTCCAAGGCCCGTCCAGCCTGGCCCTTCCCCTTCTACCCTGTGTGCCTGAGGTGTGTTTGTGGTGGGGTCTGGTGAAGGAACCTCGCCTTTGGTTTTGTCCCCTCTACCGGGTGCTGAGTGTTAAATCCCCGGTGGGGTTTGGGGTCCGTGCAAGTCCTGCACGACCCCAGTGGCTTTGGGCGGGCCCCGCAAGAGCCCAGAGGAAGGACAGAAAGATGCTGCCAGGCTGGAGTTCATCCAAAAATAAATAAAGCAGAATGACTGGGCCTTCAGGCTCGATGGCCTGTTCCTCAAAAGACAATTTTGGAAGGGATCACTGTGCTTTTGTTCTTCCATTAGGCAGCTGAGGAGAGAGCATTGTTTTCCTCCCCTCATCCGTTCCCCTTGTAGGGGAAGAAGGAGGACTTGGCCACCCTGAGCTGAGCGTCCCAGGGGACCTCCCAAAACAAAGGGCTGTATGGAGGAGGATACCGTCATCCTGTCCCCGTCAGCCCCTTCCCTGCCTTCACCCTGCCCTTGGCACGGCTGTACCCGCCCGGGGCCAGCGCCCTGTGCGTGGGGGAGCACGGGGAGGGGAGTGTTCCTCATCTTCCTCCCTGGAAACCCGGCTACCTTCTCTTATCTCCAGGTTTATTTCTGCCCGTGGACTTGGCAAGGCAGCCCTGGGGTTTGTCTTCCGCCAGGAAGGTGTGTGAGCCCCGGGATGGTGTTGGCAGTGTGATGTGTCCGGGCGGGGTGGCTTGGATAACGCAGTGCTCCTGAGGAATGTCATTCAAGTGTTCCTGGATGTGGATGGAAGCTCTTTGGATACGTCCCGCTGTAATTTCTTTCCTGTGTGCTGCAGGCATCCATCCTGGATCTGCAGAGAGTGCCATGGGGTTGGAGAGCATCTCCTCACCACGCTCTGTGTGAGCCTCGAGTTAATTCCCTGTACAGGAAAATGCGGCCGGCACATGGAGCTGGAATGTTCTGGGGTTTATTTTTTTAAATTACAGGTTGTGTAAGTTTATTTACAAATAACTGGACTAAGACCAACCTATCTTGTTTTGCCCAGGCTTCAAGACTGACCCTGCTGAGAAGCCCTGAGACACTGAACTCTATGAGTGGAGACCACTTGACTGCACTCAGCACCTTTCAGGATCAGGCTCTAGGTAATTATTCTAATTCTCTGCCTGGACGATGGGGGAGATTTGCTGTTCTGGGCTACGCAGACCACCTGAAATGACTTTGCTAGTTGTTCATCCCATGAATCTGTGGATTTTTTGTTCCTACTGAAGGTTGTCACTCTAGGTTAGTGGTTTGACACTACAATAAAACCACTAATCCCTCAGACGTAAAGTGTCTGCTTTGCTTCCAGAGGGGAGTCATAGGATGGTTTGTGGTTGAAGGGACCCTAAAGACCATCCAGTCCAGCCTCCCTGCAACAAGCAGGGACATATTAAACTAAAACAGGTTGCTCTGAATCCCATCCAACTTGACTTGAATAATTGCAGGGATGGGGCATCCACTACCTCTCTGGGCAGCCAGAATTACTGGATCACCATTCTGGTAATCGTGACGAGCTCTTGTGCTTGGGGAGTTCTCCTGTAGTTAATTTGCAGAAAGCTCTAAAAACAAACCATCAATACACCAAAAAAAATTTCACTCCCATCAGAAGCTATCAAAGGCTTAAAATACCAATATTTGTGGGCAAGGATGCTTCTTCAGGTCAGGCTTTTAAGAAGTGCTCAAAACCTGCAGCTGTAGGAGCCTGCTTTTTAAAATAAATCCCAACATTTTATTCATTTGGGTTTACAGTAGCTGCATTCTGTCCTCCAAACCTGGCCTCACTGTTGTGCCTTTGAGGAACTTTAAATCCTTGCTCCAAGGTGGATAGATGGAAATCAAAAAGCCTAGGGCGTAGCACTGTCCTGCTCTGCATCTTCATGGGAGATGAGGTGTCAGCCTAGTGCCTTGCCTGGGGGGCATGGGCAGGATTAGACCCCAGATTTGTGCTTTTATCCCAGCAGGGCCAGCTCAAACATGGAGCATGAGCTCGAGGGGTGAGGATCTCAGGGGTGGATTTTGAGAGGAGTGAGAAGGAAGCCAGCAGGATGCTCCAAAGCACTGAGCATGAAGGATTTCCTGTAGGATTGGCTTCCTGAGCGGGGTGGTATTCCATACAAAGTTCTCTATGCCAATGAAAGTATCAGTCAGCAGAAGGTTATCATTTTTAACACAACGTGTGGAGTTTTCCCCAAAGTTAATAAAAACCAGCTTCACACTGATTTCAGCAGAGGTTAAAGCCCAGCTCTCAAGCCCAGAGTGGCATGAAGGCGAGTGGTCTCACTGGCCTCTCTCCGAGACCATCCTCTCTCCGTGCAGGAACAGAGGGCTTTTCTCCATCCTTGCAGCTCTGTATGGTGACATTTTCAGGGCCCAGGCACGAGGACCGTGACTGGGTTGTTTCCTGTTTTGACAACCTCCATTTCAAACACTCTGTAACACAGCACCGTGCAGGGAACTAGAACACCACAACCCATGTCCTTCTCCCTTGAATATTGCATTGGGGAGCTAAGCTCATGTTTCCAGTGGGGAGGGAGAAGACATGGGTGGTGAAACAGGCTCAGAAAGTGAAAGAGAGGAAAATGAAGGATGAGAAAGAAGAAATATGTTCACCATGGGAGTTGCAGTGCGATATTTTTCCTTATCCACTCTGAATTTGTGGGAATGGGGTGCTCCCTCAGTGCCAAAGCTCATATGCTTTGTGTTTAAACTGCTGCTGTCAAAGCTTGGAGAATAACTAAAACAAAAAGGTCACGGGTCAAGTGGATGTTTTCCAATTGACCGGAGCTCAGTATAAATCCTGGGGAAGGAAATAACCCAACAAACATCCACCAGCCCTGCGTCTGTGTCCCCTGCTCTGGTGGCAGGTCCTACTGGGACATGCAGTCCAGTGGCAGAGCCAGTCAGACAGGCAGCTGCCTCAGCTTCCTGAAACATTCCTTAGGCAGCATCCCCTGCCCAATAAATTTTTGTGCAAACGTAACAGTATCAGATCCAGATTTGATCTAGGGCAGCAATTAGGAGGACCAAGAGGTTGCTTTGGGTGAGCATGGTAGGAGAGAAAACACCTGCCTGTGAGGAACCTGGGCTGGAGGCCCATCCTAAGCCCCTGCAACACCTCCTCAGCCGAGGGCTGGTGTTTGCTGCTCTGAATTCAGAGGGTTTGGGCAGGCAACGCTCCCGGGGAACATCAAAGCAGATGCGTCTCTGCCACTGCTTCGCATCGTCCCTCTCAACATCCCCCCCGAGGTTTTGGGGTGGCCAATTGCTCCTGGATGAGTTGTAACCTGAAAATAGGGATAGATAAAGGCAAAATGTTCTGGGAGCCATGCCAAAGGCACTGAGTTGTTGGGAGATCCGTATCTCAATAACGGGTTTTTTGCTCTTTATCAACTTTCAAGAGAAAATACGGTGTTTGCAGGAGCAGATTGGGATCATCCTAAGGAATGGAGCTCTCCTTTTTAAATTGTATTGCTTTTATTATTATTATTATTTTAATAATAATAATATTTCCACAGTGAGGCCATATATGAGAATGTTATTAGTGTAGGAACTGGAAATGAACCTGAAACGATCAGCGTATTTTTTAAAGGCACTTTACAAGTCATTTGGCATTGGAAAAGGTACAACTATCCATCAAAGCAAGGCTTGGGGATAAAATAATTAGAAATCACACAACCATAGCAAAGGAAGATTAGTGCTAAAATTAGAAGCCATAAAGTTGTTTTTAGATTAGGTTGGAATCTGGGCAGGCTGCTTTATTGTACCCTGTTACTTTAAGAAATGCCAGGGGAGAGGTGTGAATTGTCTGCATTTGGTTGTGTCCCAATGGAAATGCTGTTCTGAATGGTGGGGTGATCTGTGAGATGATTTTCAGGGAAACTCTTAGGGGATGGAAGTACAGTCCCATGTGAAAGATGACCAACTACTAAAGGAGCCGGGTCCACTGCTGAGCTCTTCTGCACATGGATGTCACGTAAGGTTGGTTTGCTCCTAGTTTTATGTCAAGGTTATAGTGGCCAAATACCCACATTGCATCCAGAAAGGGTGGTGGGATGGCTGGAATTGGGAATTGAGATTGGAATTTCCACCCACAGGTGGCTTGGGTGTGAGTTGGAGATGCTGTGGTCCCCACCCAAGCTGGGTCCTTGGGGCCAGGCAGCAACATCAGATGGGCTCCACAGCCCATGGAGCTTCTTCACTGTGTTCATCTGCTGGAATTCCTTAGGCATGAGCAGGAATGAATCCTCTATCAGAGACAAACACAAAATTGATCAGAGGACAGGCTGAGAAGGTGGTTCAGCCTGGAGAAGAGAAGGCTCCAGGGAGACCTTAGAGCCCCTTCCAGTCCCTAAAGGGCCCTCAAGAATGGTGGAGAGGGACTTTGGACAAGGACATGGAGCAATAGGACAAAAGGGAAGAGTTTCACACTAAGAGAGGAGATTCAGACTAGATATAAGGAAGAAATTGGTGAGGCCCTGGCACAGGTTGCCCAGAGAGGTGTATGTTCCATGTAGAAATGCCTTCAGGAAAAAGGGTCTTGATACTATGAGGCCTTTTTGTATAAAGGTGTAACATGAGCGGAGGTTGGAGGAGAAGGTTAGGCACATCCAGGTGTTGTCAGCAGGGAATATGCCAAGTGGAGGTCCCTTCACCCAGAGAAAGGTGACTTCTTCAGGGCTGGTGCTTTTACATTTGGGGGTGGGGAATTTCTGGGAGAGAAGCCTGAACTTGGTGGGATGTGCTGCCTAAATATGGACACAATTAGGTGAACCCCTTCCCCTGGTCCCACCAGAGGTACCAAATGGAAGGGTCTCAGGTTCCCTGCTGTCTGGGAAACACCTGCCCCTGTGTGACCACCCACAGCATCCTGCCTGGATGTGCATTTCCCGGTGCCTGTGGGGGGAAAGTGGNAACTTTACTAATTCCGACTAATGACTCCGAAATACTGACTGAGGGGAACAATTGCGCATCATCAAAAGTCACAGACAAAAGAAATGCACTGCATTGTAATAGCAAACGAAGCTGGATTTGATCTGATGGAGCACCTTTCATATTCCAAGCGTTTCAAAGCCCTTGGCAGAGTAATGAGCTGTGTGCTGACAGCGGGGCTGCTGGACCGGGCTTTATGTGACCAACAATAGCCGGCACAGTTGCTGGCAGAGGACCTGTTCACGGTGGGAGAGGGGATGGTGGCTGGCATGTTGGGGTTATCCTGCTGTTTCCTGTGCTCTTGGATCTCTGGCGAGCATTTGGATGGGCACTGGAGGTGATCAGGCAAGACCTGTTGGTCTTTCAATACTCAGAGGCTTAGGAGGAAGACAGAGGCAGAGTTTTAGTAGGGCCTGTAGGGATAGGAGAAGGGTTGATGGTTTTAAATTCAAAGCAGGGAGATTCAAACTAGGTGTGATGAAGAAATTCTTTATGATGATGGTGGTGAGGCCCTGGCACAGGTTGCCCAGAGAAGCTGTGGCTGCCCCGTCCTTGGAAGTGTCCAAGGCCAGGTTGGACGGGGCTTGGAGCAACCTGGGCTAGTGGAAAGTGTCCCTGCCCATGGCAGGGGGTGGGACTGGGTTGTGTTTAAGGTCCCTTCCCACCCAAACCGTTTCAGGATTCTATTAAACAGGGGTGGATAAACATGCTCGGACACACATGAGGATCCCTTGGTGCAGCTGAGAATAGACCTCAGCCTCCCAGGTCACCATCTGGCCCTCTAATCTTGTGGTCCCCAGGACGGTTTCATGAAGGCCCACATACAACTTCAGCTCTTTAATTTTAGCTAAGCCAGAATAGCATTGGTGCAGCTGTGGGAACAGATATCTTCGTCCTGGAACTATTTCTGTGGCAGGGAAGTTTCTTGCCTGTTGTGAGGAGAGGAAAAGGTTAATTGCATATTTTTTTCCTTTTTTCTTTCCTTTTTTTTCCGAAGAGGAAATAAATGTACTTACCCCACCCTAAGGGGACAGCACAAATCTGTCAGCCCTTGTCGGGTGGGGGCAGGCAGCTGGGCTGTGTTAAGGAAGTCACCCTGGGGAGGGAAGGGGCTGGGGGCATGGGTGGGGGGCCTTGGCTGCCTGCCCAGAGCTGCAGGCAGAGAGGGGCCTGCGGTCCTGGGCTGTATTTTAAGAGACCAGGCTCTAGTGCTGTCTGCAGAGCTGCAGAATCACAGGAGAGTTTGTGTTGGAAGGGACCTTAAACCTCATCTCATCCCACCCCCTGCCATGGGCAGGGACACCTTCCTCTATCTCAGGTTGCCCCAAGCCTCATCCAGCTGGACCTGGAACACTTCCAGGGATGGAGCAGCCACAGCTGCCCTGAGCAACCTGTGCCAGGCCCTCATCACCCTCACAGCCAGGAATTCCTTCCCAGTATCCCATCTAATCCTGCCCTCTGGCACTGGGAAGCCATTCCCCCTTGTCCTGTCCCTCCATCCCTTGTCCCAAGTCCCTCTCCAGCTCTCCTGAGCCCCTTTAGGCACTGGCAGGGGCTCTGAGGTCTCCCTGGAGCCCTGGGACTTGTGATGAGTTACTCTCACCCAGGGCTGGAATAGAAGGTCTGTGGCAAAGGCTAGTTTGGAGTTAGAAAATATGCTGAGGGGTGCAGATCTCAGACCTTTTCCTGTGCTACCCAGGACCTTCACTAACTCCTCCTTCCTTCAGCTCCCTGCTAACCAAGATAACCAGATTCCAGCAGCCTCCTGGCTTTGCTGGAGGAGCACAGTGGGCTTCTGTTGGGTTTGCTGCATCACCCCCAGCCCAGCAGTTAAGGGAGGCTGGGAAACCCAGACACTTTGGACGCCTGGATCGTCCTCACTCCATCTGTGTTTCCGTGCGCTCCAACTGGGTCGGGCTGATGCCGTGGCAAGGCTTCCTCCTGCAGACAGCAGTCTTGCATGCTGTCATCCTGCAGCGGGGGTTTGATGGTGTGCAGATGGATTTGCTTCCTGTTTCCCATCCCGTCAGCCTCGTGCTCAGGCTGGCCAGCCCTGCTTCCCAAGCAGGAATACCTCAAGGGGCCGGCTCAGCATCAGCATGATGACCCAGCCTCCTGCAGGTGTTTCGTTTCCACTTTTGAATCAATGCTCGAAGGAATATATAAAGAAGCAACATTTTAAGTTTCTTTGGGAGCTGATTGCGGTAAAAACACACAGAGCCTATCCAAATCTTTCTTGTTTTGCTTTCTTTTCAGCAGCGCTGCTGTGAACAACCTGTACTCATCTTCTGGGAATAGTAGGAGGCAAATCAGCTCTTGAGGGTCAAGAGAGAGGACTCAGAGGAGGACCAGGGCTGAAGGTGGTCCTGATGGTGTGTTTGAGGTGGATTTACATCCTTACACTTGGCCAGACGGACGCTTTGCCTGTGGTTCTCTTTTCAGCTGAATGTTGTGGTAGGGACAGGAGGAAGGCAAGTGTTGGATTTATAACCCCAAGACAGCACTGTTTGGTCCAGGAGAGCATCAATGAAGCCTGAGTGCTGCTTTCCAGAGGAGGGGCAGACCTCCTGAGCCTGTGCATCCCCGTGGGCCCAAAGGTGAGCCACAGCCCTGGGGCAGAGGGGGCTCTTGCTGCCCCCTCCAGCGCAGCTCCAGGGCGTGGGGCTGATATTCTGTCAAATAGCTCTCCTTGCCTCCTGTCTGGGATTCACCATGTGTCTGAGCTTTTAATATCACTTCATTCTGCCTCCCTACATCCCATGCCCCTGTCCCAGATGTATTTGTTTAAGTGGCTTTAATTAACTTACATTTTCCTGTGCGTGACAGCTCCTTGAGGCTTTGGTAGCTGTTTTCTGTCCTTCCACAGTTGTCGCTGACATGTAGCACTTTCCCTGCAGACCAGCCTTCAAGCCTACCGTGTTTTTCCCCGGCTCCGCGGAATTATTTTAACATACTGAAGGAAATGGTTTCCATGTGAGCATAGCTACACGCACTCAATTGATTATTAGGTGTGATTTTCCTGATCCCTGCTGGTATCTGTGAGGATTTTGAGCAAGGAAGCCAGAGTGGCGTGGGATGATGGCTTAGGTCAGATAGATTTATCTTCACGAGTGACAAGACTGATAACTCTGGAGCGGCATGGCTACAGGTGTTATCATTTGGGTGTCTCCTCAAGAGTGAAGGTTAATGTCTTGCCACTACTGATCCATCACAGTGTTATCTGCAGGATTTACAGGTCTTCTCGTGCCTTTCCAGCAGCAGTAGGTTCAGTTTTCTGGAGCTCGGAGCTGTGGACCTGCTCCCTGCTTGCAGCAGCTGTAGGGATCACAAGCCCTTGCTCTCATGGATTTGTTTGCTTTTAAACTCAGAGTTAGGGGTAATTTCTGCTTGTTATTGCATAGTTTTATGCCTCCCCAGTGGAGGAAGGTGGGATGGATGGGGACAAGCCCAGTGGTTGAGTCCTGTGCCAGGGGAAGGCATCGTAGGATGGTTTGAGTTGGAAGGGACCTCAAAGCTCGTCTTGTTCCACCCCCTGCCTTGGACAGGGACGCCTTCCACCAGACCAGGTTGCTCCAAGGCATCAGGCAGATGAAGGCAGGACAAGCCTTGATCCTGCCTTCCCGAGGATCACCCAAGAAATGTGACCAGGAGGACGGAAAGGAGCACGGAGGGACTCAAATCTGAAGTAAAATCTCTTGGGCGGGAAAAAAAAAAGAAAGAGCAATAAATCCAGTAAATTAAAATGAAAAGGCAGCTAACATGAGTGACAATTGTACAGCATCAGATAACGCCGCATCCTGAATTCCGGTGGGATAGGAAATATGAAGCAAAAATCGCTCAGGTGCTTCTAGATAGCGATAAGGAAAGCAATTCCCATTTACCGGTAGAAATAAAATAAGAGGTCGTGATAAACCCTCCATGACTAGACTGGATTAGGGCTCTGGCTGTGAAAATTCATTACAGGCATGCAAAAGAATGCGTATCGCGCCAGCCAAACTGACTACAAACACCATTTATTTGGAGAAGAGACGATTCACTCAGAATAAATAGGTTTCTTTCAAAGGGAAGGGAGGGTGATCTGACACAAATCTGTATTCCTGCCTTGTCATTTATTATGCAAATAAGTCTCACACCTTTCTAAGCCGTGAGGGATGAGTTTTATGTCGGAGTTTTGTGTTGGAAGAATGATCTTAAGCTGCTCTGGGGACTCCAGGGGCACGCTGGGGTTCCTTGCACACAGTGCTGGGAGCTGCTGATTTTGGGAGGGGCTCTGATGGCAACGAGGGTCATGCAGTTTGGTCAGATGCTTTCAGAATTCCCATAAACAAACCCGTTGCTTCACATTTTTTTTCTACTGTTTGTGATGTTTTACTTTGGATTATTTTATTTTATTAATTTTTATTTTGCTTTCTTTTATTCCCTTTTATTCTATTGTATTCTTAGAGTCATAGAAACACAGAATGGTTTGGGTTGGGAGACACCTTAAAGATCTTCTAATTCCACCCCACTGCCATGAGCAGGGACAGCTTCCACTAGACCAGGTTGCTCCAAGCCCTGTCCAACCTGGCCTTGGACACTTCCAGGGATGGGGCAGCCACAGCTTCTCTGGGCAATACATTTTCTTGTATTTTATTTTATTTTATTTTATTTTATTTTATTTTATTTTATTTTATTTTCCCTTTCTCTGTGGGAATGACTGTGTATCTGGGTCATGTGCAGAAGGGAGCCCGTGGTGTATTTATTATCTGCCCTTGTCTTCAGTTCTCTTCTTTTTGGCATCAGCACCCATTAGAGCTGCATCACTGTGCTGGGCTCAGTGGAGCAGGGCATGTTTGAGCTTCGGACTCTGAGGTGGCTGTAGGTGGCTGCAGAAGCACTTAGCCTGATGTGCAGGGACCGAAACGTGACCTAACACCTCCTGTTCTAGCAATTACATCTCTCAGGATGCTAATTTTAGAAGGAGAATTGAGCTGGCAGGAGCCACAAATGGTGGATGAAACCCTGATGTTCCGTTTGGTGGAGAGAGGGCTGAGCCAGTGTTGAAAGAATGAAAAACAAAGCAACAACAACAAAGAAATGAAACAGAAAAAGATCTCTGGAAGGCTTTTTCCTGACCAGGAGGTTGTAGTGGTTGTGGTAGTATTATGGAAAGACTGCTGATGAATCATGTGACCCTGAATGTGTGAACAAAGCTCCAGAGGTGGAATCCTGACCCTCAAATCCACCTCTGAGGTGGACTCTGAGCATGATTCAGGACAAGTAGTCTTCTCTCTGAGGCAGCATGGAAGTCAGGGGGATGCTAGGAGAGTAGAGGGATCCAGGTGGGACATTGTACAGTTGTAGGACACACAGAGAACCTGGGCTGTAGCAAAAACAGACTCAAAGGACTTCCCTAAATGCCTGATCCCAGATCCTTCTCCATCAGAGCTAGTCAAGGTATTTGCTCTGACTCCTGTCTCTGGTGATCTTAGGAGACCACGGCGTAGATGGCTTATGATGGGAGTACAGGAGCAGGCGACAGGTCCCTGGGTGAGCAGGAAGGACTGACCACCCAGCCCCTGCTGCAGCCAAGGGGGAATGCACGTTGGTGTTTCACTTCCCCGGGGATATTTTACACTTGTGTTTTGCCCTCAGCATTTCTGTGGTGCTGGGCTGGCCGGGCTCTTGCAGTGCTCTGGAGAGATTCTGCTAATGGGATCTGACCTGATGGCTTTGCATGTTTTAAGTAAATTAAACACAGCTGCTAGGAAAATCCAGTAACCTTAACAGCACCACGGCTCCGTTGTCTGCATTGTAATTACAGCGGCAACCGCCGGCAAGTTCTACTTTCTGGTTTATTTTTAAATAACTTCTGAGCCACCCTTTGATCAACTACTTCATCCCCAAGTCCTGCCTGTCCTCTCCCAAGGTTTAACCCTTGCTGCATCTTCAGGCATCCATCTCATCGCAGTGTCAGTCAGTCACAAAGGCAAGGGGCTGATTGCAGAAATTACTTTTCTTCTCAAATATATCCTGTCATTTTGAGCTGAAGGTGTCTGGGGAGGCTTTCAAGGCAGAGCTTACAGGGTGCATGCAGACTGCAGACACTGAGTGGTGGTTTATGGCTCCTGGGGAAGTGCAACTTGAAATATGCATCTTTTTGTTATGCTTCAGCCAAAATCCTTTGTGCCCCTCTGCAGAGAAATGGGCTTTCTGTCACAGTGGCAACATTTTGATGAGAATTGAAAGGACTTAGATTTATGTAGGAGGCAAAATTAGGAGCCTAATTAGTTTTCCCTTGTCAGCCCATGAGTGGAACCCATGCCTGCAAGAGCAAATGGTCAGCTCATGGCGTGGGTGTTGCTGCATGCTCCTTCCCTGCATTTAAAACCAGCTTCTCTGGAGGAGCTGCATGGGTTTAAATTTCTGGAGGAAACCCAGGATTAGGAAAATTACTTGGGGTTTTGCATCAGAGCCTGAAAAAGGGCTTAAAACAGCTATATTTTAAGCATGTCCCATTTCAGGGAGTTTGGCTCAGCACCATGGGATGCTGGTGCCACCTCGATGGCAGCATGTTTGGGGCACCAGAGCTGCTGCACCTGAGGTCATGTTGTATTTGATTGTAGAATCATAGAATGGTTTGGGCTGGAAGGGACCTTTAAAGGCCATCTGGTTCCAAGTCCCCAGCAACGGGCAGGGACACCTTCCACTATCCCAGGTTGCTCCAAGCCCCGTCCAACCTGGCCCCGGACACTTCCAGGGACGGGGCAGCCACAGCTTCTCTGGGCAACCTGTGCCAGGGCCTCACCACCATCATCATAAATCATGGTTCTGGCTACCCTCCATCCTGCTGGACGTGGGATGAGCTGTCTCACAGAGATCTGAGGGTACACTTTCCAGCTTTTTTCTGAAACTGACTTCTTCTCTTTTCAGCCAGGCTGCCCAGGGCAGGCAGATCCCAGCTGTGGTGGCCTGGTCTGCTCTCCCAGCTGCTGTCAGCACCACGTTGTTGTGTATCTGCCTTGGAGGGAAAAGCGGATGCCTGTGCATTTGATTTGGGTGAAATCAAACACTGGCTGAGTGTGATTGAGGTTGTAAAGTTTATGAGATTCTGCGTTTTATGGTAAATTTTAAATTGACACTGTGATCAGGAGCATTAGGGTTTGTGAAGGAAAGTCGGTGGGATGTGTAGCAGAACACGGTGGTAATTTCCTCTCTTATATTGATCCTATCAACAGCAAAGAATGAAGCAGCTGCTTCTTGGAGGATTGTTTTTTTAATGCATTCATTTTATGTCATTTATCAGATATTATTTATTATGTGGGGTTTTTGCCCCTTTGCTGCCTTTCCCTCTCCCTCCATTGCTAGAGGAGTGCAGCACTGTCTCACCTACCGCTTCTCACCTGTAGATTTCAAAGCCCTTTCCAACCACAGCTGACACTGTTCTTTCCATTTTCACACAGGAGGGGGAAAACTGAGCACTGGAGATTGGAAAGGATGTCAGCCCAAAGATGTAGCCAGGTCACTCCTCCTTCTGAGCACGATCCACACACTCAGTTCTTTCCGAGCTGGGAGGGATGATCTGTCCCAGGGCGGTTTTTTTGCTGGAAGAAACAGCCTTTGGCAATAAAAAACCCCCAGCAATAATCATCTCAAACACTCTCCTAGGCAATGGAATGTCCATGTGTGCCAGGGCATGGTAGAAATGCCTTTTCAGAGTACGTTTGCTGTGTGGGATTTTCTGCAGGGGCATGGGTGACTTGGCTCTCATGACTCCAGAGGGCATCTCCAGGGCACTGCCTGGTTTGAGACAACACAGGCTTTCAGTGAAGCTCAGGAGGGGTCTGGGAAGCCAAAGACTCTTCAGAGCATGTGAAGAAAATGGGCAGAGGCCTCTGTGAGGAGTTCGGGGGTCACCTGGGCATGAAGGGAGATGTGAGATGAGGTCTTCCCGAGGCTTAGGCTTGTTTGTTGCACCTGAATCACAGCAGAGGGGTTTTTTTATGGTGTTTGGTTTTCAGATGTCCCAAGAAGACTTAAAAACAACCGATTGCAAAAGTCCTGGGCATTTTAAAGTAATATTTGATGGGAATTT
Source organism: Ptilonorhynchus violaceus (assembly GCA_013397565.1). NCBI lineage: Eukaryota > Metazoa > Chordata > Aves > Passeriformes > Ptilonorhynchidae > Ptilonorhynchus > Ptilonorhynchus violaceus. The sequence continues at coordinate 216,929 of VZRJ01000963.1, forward strand.
ATTGAAGATACTGTAAGGCAGCCTACTATAGCAGCATCTGCTTCCAAGATTAACAGAGGGTTCGCAAACAGCACTTGGGAAGTGACCTCCAAGATTATTTGAAAACTGCAGAACAGATTTGGTGAATGGTTTATGACATGGATTTACATATCAGTTGTTCTTTCTCCTTTCTTTGTCAAATTTATTTATTTCAGTGCTATTATGCGGGAGGCACACGAGCGCTGGAACCATCCTGGAAGTGTGGATGTGCCAGGACTGTGCTGCTCATCACAGCAGGGGCCTGAGAGGGCAGAGCTGCAGGGCATCCCCATCCAGTGCAAATGGGTTTTATTTTGGAGCTGGTGAAACTTAGACCAGGAGCTGGAGGTTGGCTGCAGTGTAAGACAAAAATATTAAGTTGGTGCCCAATCTCCTTTTAGAGTCAGTGGATGTTTGGTCAGTGGAGTCTGGAGGGTGTTTCACACCCCAAAACAGAAGTTTGAGTAACTCAGTGGATCACCAAACACCCCAAATCATGCCAGCTGCATTCCCATGGGTTGCACTAGGAGCTGGGACAGCCACCACACGTGTGGGTCATGATTCAGCTGCCGGACATAGGTGTCCAGTTTTACCCTAAGACGTAGTGCGTAGTCTCCATCTGTCAGTCAGGACGGATGCAGGTCCAGGGTTTTATCTGGCAAAGCCAGGCATGGGTCTGGGGTAGCTTAGGGAGTCCAACATGGCAGTGAGAACCTGCACTAAGGCACATAAAGGCAGGATTTGCATGTGGGCACCCCAAGTGAGATGCCCTAATTGGAGCTGAATCCTACCGAGCATGCCAGAGACTGCTACAGGTTCCGTCAGGCTATCCCTGGGTGTCACCCCTGCTATGGGAAGTTGCTGGCTGTCAGTCCAGGACAATCCTGTGCTTCAGGTGAGCTAAATTCCAGCTGCTGGCTGGTCAGGGCTAGAGCATGGATGGCACCCTTGGAAGTCCACTGGCAATGTGTGAGTGCTTGTTCTGTTGAGGGCAGGGGTGTTCCCAGTGTAGACACCCTGGAGAGAGCTGTGGTGGTCCCCAGCACAGGAAGGACATGGAGCTGTTGGGGCGAGTCCAGAGGTGATCCAAGGGCTGAAGAGAGGCTGGGAAAGCTGGGGGTGTTCACCTGGAGAAGAGAAGGCCCTTCAGAGCCCCTTCCAGTGCCTAAAGGGAGCCTACAAGAAAGATGGGGACAAACTTTTTAGCAAGGTGTGTTGCAATAGGATAAGGGGTGATGGTTTTAAACTGAAGGAGGATCAATTTAGATTAGCTGTTAGGAAGAAGTTTTTTACAATGAATGTGGTAAAACACTGGCACAGGTTGTCCAGAAAAGCTGTGGCTGCCCCAATCCTGGAAATACTCAGGGTCAGGCTGGACAGGGGTTCTGGTTGAAGATGTCCCTGCTCATGGCAGGGGAGTTGCACTAGATGGCCTCTAAAGGTCCCTTCCCAGCTGTTCTGTGATTCTGTGATGAAGGCTGTTCCTTCACGTGGGCTTGACCTCAAGGGCAGGACAGGCATTCCCCACCACCAGTTTGTTTGGGAATCATCTTCCCCAGCCCAGCAGCTCACCCCAGCCAGGCAATGGAGAGGTCAGTGTGCTGGAGAGAGGCAGCAGCTCCACTTCAGGAGACACGTGGTGAGAGGAACAGCCCTGTGAGCGAGCTGATGTGGCATGTTGGTGGTGTATGCAGGGAGGGTAATTAGAAACCTGAATGTCATATCCAGGAGGGTGTGTTCGATGCATCTGCAAACCACCCCAAGAAGCTAAAAGGGACCTTGTGGCTGAGGGGGAAGCCACAGGCAAGCCTGGTTGATTTATGGCTTTTCATGGCACGTGTGCTTTGGGAACGGGAGAATGAAGCCTGGGCTGCTCTCAGCAATACCCATCCTATTTTAGAAACTGCTACACGGGCACCAGGGCATCCTCTGGCTCAGAGGGTGGGTCATGAGTGTGTTTGCACAACCATTGTTCTTCGTGGGTTAATGAAACTGCGATTCAGGTGCAGCCTTTTCTTAGCCCAGAAACTCCTATTAATTGCCCTGTGAGAATTCTCCTGAGCCTCCAGCAGTGATTTTATTTTTTTTTTAGGTGGAATCATACCATCACAGAATCACTGAGGTTGGAAAATACCTTTAGGATTATCTAGCCCAACCATTCCCCCTGCACTGCCGAGGCCACCACTGACCCATGTCCCCAAATGCCACATCTGCACAGCTTTTAAATCCCTCCGGGGATGCAGACTCCACCACTGCCCTGGACAACCTGTTTAGGGCTTGACAACACAACCTGTGGAGAAATTTCTCCTCATAGCCAGTCTAAACCTGCCCTGGCTCAACTTGAGGCCATTTCCTCTTGTCCTATTGCTTGTGAGAAGACACCAATCCCACCTGCCTGCAACAAGGTGTTGCATTGCAAGATGAGTTCCCCTTGCCCTGGGGAACAGCTGCAGTCAAAGACCTGTAGAGGGAAGGAGACTTTAGCTAGAAATTAGAGCTGAAGGCCAGCATTGCTAAAGGGAAATGTGATGCCAGCCCCCGATGCTGGCAGGAGGTTCTGTATCGACCCAAGCACAGCTGATGAGCTCTGGCATGAAGCCAGGATCCACTGCAGGATTTTTGCATCCTTCCCTGTGAATTTTGCCCTAAACAAAGATGGTGGTGCTGGCCCGGTGTGGGCATGTTGACAGCAGCCTGCATTCAGCTCTTTGCCCCCTCGCTGATCACTTCTGGCTGTGGAGTGGCAAATGAGCCATTAGTCCTTGGCAGCGGTGGTTCCTTGGGAGTTAATGCTCTGAACAAGGCCCTGGCTGAGGAAGGAGGTCGTGCTGGAGGGCACAAGGTCACAGCAGCTGGATGCCCCTGTAAGCAGATGGATTGGTTGGCTGCAGGGAATCCCCTTCTTGGGGTTGATCATGGCCCTGGTGCTGGTCTGTGCTCCACCACTCACATGTGCTCCATGCATTGCCTACTGCCTAAATGTCCTCAGACTGCCTAAATGTCCTCCGGCTGGTGGTTGTAGAAGCATGAGAAGGGAGATTAGAGGCCATCAGAAGGGTTACCCTTTGTGGCTTTGCTCTGTTCCTCGAGTGTACGTGCACAGCAATTATTTACCAGTTTAATAAATTGGGAGGGTGCTCAGAACCCCTTGGTTTCTCCATCCTGGGACAGTCATCCAGGCCTCAGCCTGACTTGAAAAATGTTGTTGACACTTTCCCATGAAAATAATGAGAATGAGAATCCCATAAAGGCTGACTCAAGATCAGTGGCTCCGTCTAAAAGCGGGGAGAGGGATCCCAGTTGCTTCCCTGTGTCGTGAGTAATGGGAAATAGTGCTGGTGGATTCTGCGCTAGTAAACCCCTGTCAAGGTCTACCCAAAGAAGAAAAGGAGATGCTTAGGTGATTGATGCAATCAGGAACCTCTTGGTGAACCTGGGAAGAGAAGGCAGTGTCTCCATCTGCAGCTGCCCCATAACAGCAAGTGTCTTCTTGCCTTGATTACAACCTTCTCGTGTAAAATGGAGAGACTTCACACTATGAGTGGCTGTTCCTTGCTTTGCACACCACCAAGCCTTGGCATGGAGATCCTGTTTCCCTTGCAGCTTCTGTAAGGAAGCCTTTAGCCCTGACCAGAACTCAGGTGTGAACCCAGGTTTAGGGACAGGTGGTGCCATTCTAGGGAAAATGTCCCAAATCATCAATTCTTTTGGCATGTCCATCTAAGCCACACCTCCAGGCAAGCTGCTGGGCCACCCTGTAAGCTGTGTTGTCAGCCATCAGTGTTGGTGACAGTCCCACTCACCTAACACCTCCCATATGGAGGTATCAGCTTCCTCTTTGGAATTGCCAGCCTGCTGTCTCCATCCTTTGTGAGTGCAAGTGGTGGCCTGGAGCTTCTCTACAGCTCCATTTCTCCAAAGTTTCTCCCAGGCTAAGAGGGGCAGGGGACTTTCACGGGCAGAGTTGTGGGGATGCTGGTCATACACCTTCCCTCTGCACCCCAGCACTTGTGGAACATGGATTTGTTGCAGGTGCCACTGTGGGTACCACTGAGCTACCACTGGCAACTGAACTATGGGTGTAGAAAGCCTTGGGAAGTTGATAATCCCAAAGGGCCCAAGGTGTAGTGTTTAGCTGGGGAATGGGATGGGTGAAGCAGCCCAGGCTGCCTCGGTGTGATCCGTTCCTGGAGTGTTCATCTCCCAGCTGTCACTGGAGATGTGATACAGTGGGAGGGTGGGGTGGGCTTGCACCTCCATGGCACGGGGTTGCTAGGTGACTTTGTGATACAGGGAAGGGCGGTGAGCAGATGGACTGACCGTGTGGTGGGAGAGCAGGAGCGGGCCTGGCTCCCTGTTTTCTCATTGTCCTGGCAGAGGCTTCTCCAGAGCCGGCCCTTCTTAATCACATAATCAGTCCTGGATCTGATGAGGGGTTTTGTTTTGTTTTTTTCCTCTCTGTTGTTCCTTAGGAAATGGTCAGAGGAGCGAAAGGAGCGTCACCATTTTGAAACAGAACCAAGGGTGCTGGTGAGTACACACTGGGGCAAGCTTTGTGGGGAGAGCTGGTGGCTGCTGGCCAGCAGGAGGCAAACTGGGGAGTGCAACGTGGTTGTCTGGTACCTTTCTGGGGTCCTGGGGTTCTGATCTGCGCTTCAGCTACTGAGATTTCCTGTGGGAGAGGAGGCAGTTTGTCGCGTTAATGGATCAGCACAAATCATCTTTACCACCACCACCACGATTCTCTGCTGTCGTCAGTGACCGAGCTGCTAATTGCTCTTCCTGTAAACCCGTGGAAGATGCTCTCATCAATATGTGTGTTCTCAGTGCTGAGTGCTGGAAGGAGCAGGCAGCAGATACGCTGGCAGCTGCACAGGAGTGCACGGAGCAACAATATTTGTTAATGCTTGGAGTGCTTTTGGCTGTTGTTGTGCTTGGCCCCGTCCAGGCCCAGTCATGGGGCTGCGATTTGGGTGGCATTTCAAGGTCCTCTCCAGACCTGTTTTCTGCAGCTGTCATGCAGGAGGCTGTGACTTGGATGTTTGCCTAGAGGTCTTGAGCAGGAAGAAAGGAGAACCCTTTTTTTATCATCTGAGCTGGTTCAGATATGCCAGAGCCAGATCCTGAGCTGTTGTTTTTGCACCGAGATATTTTGCATTGCTTCAGGTGGGAGGCCAGTGGTTTTTTCACCATCTTCTCGTGAGCAACTTTCTGGTTTGCACTGGCCAACTGCTCAGCAGAGCCATGCTGTGAGTCCCCAGAGGCTTCCATCCCTCAGGGACCAAAGCCCCACGTCTCTCCTCTGCGCACGTGTGATGGATGCTGTGGAGCGTCTTGGTGCTGGGTTATCACAGACTTGCAGAACCATGGTTTGGGCTGGAAGGGACTTTTAAAGATATCTAGTCCAACCCCCTGCCATGGGCAGGGACAACTTCCACTATCCCAGGTTGCTTCAAGCCCCGTTCAGCCTGGCCTTGCACACTTCCAAGGGTGGGGCAGTCACAGCAACCTGTGCCAGGGCCTCACCATCCTCATCATAAAGAATTTGTTTTTTACATCTATTCTTGCATCTCTGCTGTAGCCTGGACTACAGGGGCAGTGCTGGTGGAGGTTGGGTCATGGGGATATGGGGATTTTTAGATACACCTCAGCTCCTATAGTATAGGTTTGAGTGTAGATGAAGGGAGAAGGTGACACAATGTGGTTTCAGGAAGCAATCTTCAGACATTTAAAAACATAGGGACCCTTTATAGTTGGTGGAGGTGTTTTTATCTATCCCATGTCACATCTGATCTAGTTTGGACAGCATTTGAGGATGAGCAGAAGCCTCTGGCTGCAAGAGCAGCCCAGGTGAGGGGATGGTGTGTCTGCAAGGTCACCTCCTGACAAGGCAGCCAGGGAGGGTGCTGAGAGCCTGCTTTCCCCCAACACCCCTGCCAGCAGAAGAGCCTGAGAAGGGATGCTTTGTTTGCAGGAATCATCCCTGGCCCCAAAACAGGTTCTAATCAGTGCCTGGAGCAGAGACTAAATTCCTCTCTGGCTCCCACACCTCCTACTGCTTCCCTGTTGCCTCTCTGCAATCAGCTAGAAAATAAACCCAGACTATCTTCCTGGGAGCAGCAACCTCTTTGCTGCATGGGAGCAGCAGCGCCTTTGCCCTGTAAACAGGGCACCCTGGAAGGCTACTATCTGCAGAGCTGAGTGCCATCTCCAGCCTGGGGTGGTGGATGTGCTTCCCCACCCCAGGGACCCCTTGCACCCATCTGCTCCAGATCCCAGCTGTGTTTCCCCTCTGTGCACCCCCGTCTCCTGGCAGAGGTGGTGATGACTGGTGTGTACTGAGGCACTGGGTGTTTCATCATGCTGGCTTTCCTGACTTACACCAGTGGGGGTTTGGCCCCTTGAGCTCCAACAATCCTGAAGTGATCCAGCTTATTAAACATCCGTTTGCACTGTCTTTAGCATTAAATAATCGGTTCCTCAGCATATTTGAGTTGGAGGGTATCTACTAATCCTGTGAACTATCCATCAGGCTCCATTATCATCTCTGCACTCCTGTGCCAGCTGCCTCGTGTCGACTCTGCCTGGGGTTTACAAATAGATTTCGTTTCTCCTGCAGTTTTGCTGCTTCTCTTCTGTCTCTCTCTCTCCAAGGAGCTGTTTCAGGCTCCTTAAAAATTTGTGCAGGCAATCCCATCAGCATCTTTCTGCTGACTGGTGAGCGATGGGTCCCATCCTCGTGCTGCCTCCGCTCCTGCCAGATTCCCCAAGCAAAAACTCTTCATTTACCACAAAAGGAATAGAACTGTTGTCTTGATTGAAAGAATTTCCACCTGCAAACTGATAAATCATCGCATTGTTGGAGTTTCCTTATTGGCTCAGATGATTTGTAGGAGGCACAGTGATGACTTGTCAGCTGCCCTCCGGCAGACCAGCACTGCACCACTCACGTGTAGGGCACAAACCATATGTGACTGGTGGTGTTTTAATAAGGATGCCTAAGAGGACTCCTAAAAAGCCTCCTAAACAGGTGGGTGATGTGACAGCTGAGAATAGAATAGAATAGAATAGAACAGAACAGAACAGAACAGAACAGAACAGGAGTAGAATAGAACAGAATAGTTTGGGTTGGAAAGGACCTTTAAAAGACATCTAGTCCAACCCCTGTGCAATAAACAGGGACATCTTCAACTAGACTAGGTTGCTCAGAGCCCTGTCCAGTCCTTATCATATTATTTTTGGCACCTGTTGCTGCTACTGCCATGCCAGCTATGGAAGAGGTGCTCAGCATCTTTGAAAAATCAGGCTTGTGCTCACCTCTCCCAGTCTGCAGCATCCTGGAGGAGACGGATGGGTTGTGAGATTGTATCCTTGTGGATCTGATTTGGTTTTAGAGCTAATCCTGCTGGAATCACACACACCAGGGCAAGGGGTTGCAGATGCACATATTTCCATTCTTACAGGCTTTGGAGATGCTGCTGGATGTTTTGCCAATATCAGGAAAGATATAGCTAGGTTTTATTCATGCAAAATGAGTTTATCCCTCCTTATATAGCTTAAAAAATGGTATTCCCAGTGAAATGTTGGGGTTATCAAGACTGGTTTTAGGCTGACAAGATGGGATTGCAGGGTGTACCAAAGTGTAGCACTGAGGCAGGCAGGGGGAGTCATAAAAACAGGATCTGTCTCTTCTACAAACATCTTCCCATATAGTCTGAACACTCATTTTCTGGCTTGTTCTTAGAGACGTCTTTTGCTCCTAGGGTATAAAACATGCAAGGCAAATTCCAGCAGCTTCAACCCATTTAGGAGCTCTCCAGCCCATACATTAAATTTTACTCCTGCATTTCAAGATGCCCTTTAAAAAAATCTTTCCTAGTTCTAACCTGTCAAGAGGACGTTGATAAGAGGAGATTAATATCCTAAAATAGCCACCTGGTACTTTTACACCATGTAAAAACATGTCAGTGCGATTGTCTAAAGGACAAAAACATTGAATTTTGTACCTAAATGTGTTTGCTTTTGCAATAACAAGTTTCACTTTGCAACCCTAGCCTGGGTCCAGTCTATTATTGGACAGGAGCCATCTCTTAAGGTGGCAAGCTCGCAGTTTAAAGAGAAAAAACAGCGTGGAAAGAACCTGTAAACAGGGTAAATTATTACGGAACAGGGTAAATTATTATGGAACAAGAGGTATTCATTGTGCTTAACACAGGGAGGGGACCGATCCTGGATGGCGTAAAGTGACCCACCAAAGTCCACATGCCTTCAGCAGAGGCAGAGTCCTGGTTTTCTGAGACATCTGCGGCGTTTTAAAGCCTGCAAATTCTGCTTGTCCAGGAGATGTGACAGCGCTCCGGTGTCACCGTAAGACAAAAACCTCCCTGATTTCCCGCGCCTGTGCCCTGATGTCATTACTGCCCTTCTCTTGCAGATCCGCATAATGACATTCATGGTCACACACGCACACAGAAATACTCTATATAAAGAAAATGAATCTGGCTTCAGCCGGCTCTCGCCTTCTGCTGCGGTTGCCTCCAGACCCCGGCTCGCCCAGGGTGAAATGAAAAGGGGAGTTAATGTGGCGGGGTCATTCCTCACTGCTGAATTGGTCAGCCGTCTGCGGAGCCAATTTCTGCAGCTTTTCAGTGGCGTGGCGGACCCCTGGGTAATATTTGCCTGAATAGAGCCCTAAGTGTTTAAGCTGCATTGCTAGGAATGGCTGTTTTATCCTATGCATCTGAGATTTCAACTCATCAGACATGAAGCAGGTCAAGACTCTCATGCCATTGTGTGCATTATAGCGAACAGAACAGAATATGCTTGATAAAAGGGAGGACTTAAAAGAAATGCTTCTTTAGACCTGAAACTTTCAAGTCCCACAATGCATCAAAGACCCCTCGTACAGACTTTGAAAGGGGTGAAAGGCATTACCTAATATTTGGAGGAAATGAATAATAAAGCATCCCAAGTGCCTGGAAACTAATTTAGGAGTGCACGTTGCACTGTATTGCCTCTGCTGGATTTGCTCCCCAGAAGAGTTGCTAACAAAAGGTCTAAAAAAAATAAAATAAAATGACGTTTGGCGACCAACTTTTCTGCCTTGAAATGCCCCCTTTTTTGTAATGTTTCCTGGTAAGAGTTACTTATGAAAAGATGAAATGCAGCCTGTGCTGCAAACACCAGGTCTCAAATGAATCTCGGGAGCCTGAAAGGTTTCCCACCATTCTCCTCCCCACCGCAGCCTTTTGTTCCTTCATGTTGAAAGCACTGCTTGCAGGATGCTTGCAGGATGCCCAGGCACTACCTGCTCGTGGAGTTTAGTTGTATCTTAGGAAAAAAGAGAAAAACACCAACCTATTTCTGTGGCCTTTGCTTTTGTTCCAGCAAAACCAGCTTTGTGTAAAGCCGGGGCTGCTCTGTTGGTGACCTGTTGCTCCTTGCAGCAGGAGCTGGGAGCTTGGTACCCTGCTGAAGGTACCAGTTGTGTTTCTGGCATCCCCTTGGATGCTGAAGGCGCTGTTTGGAGCCTGAGATATTTATTGTAGGGTCACAGAATGGTTTAGGTTGAAAAAGACCTTTAAGATAATCTAGTTCTAAACCCCTTGCAGTGGGCAGGAACACCTTCCACTAGAACAAGTTGCTCCAAGTCCCCATCCAACTTGGCCTTTCCAGATGCTTCTTGCCATTGCTGCTTCTGAGATGCAGTGGCTCCTAATGCAGTGGTCTCCAAGGCTCCCATGGGATTTGGGAGCTGCAGAGCTTGTATGGGCTCAACTTCTGTCTTGTGTCATGAGAGGAGTGTGGCTGGTGGGATATCTACCCCATTGGGGTTGGTGAGAGTGACCTGATGGCTGTGGAAACATAGGATTCATAAGAGGGGCGGTTTTGGTTGCAAGGATAGCCTGCTTCAGAGCAGGGTTTTCTCCTGAGAATCAAACCTTGTGGCATGAAAACTTTCTTCAAATCCCATGAAGTGATGGGAGGTGAGGACACCCGGGCATCCACAAGGATGTTTGGGCAAGAGGGGCTCTGCTGTCCTCCTTGTCCTGCCCTCGCCCATCCCCTCTGCCCACGGTTGTCTCATCAAGCTCCATTTTTACCATCTGTGCACATCAGTTGAGTGCTTTCTTACCTGCTTCTCCCCCAGGCCACAATTAATTGAGGGCAGGAGGGCAGGCAGGAGTGCTCGGGCAATATTTACAAGAGGAAGGGGATGTTAATGGGTCACTGGGGCTGGATGAGCGGGGGATGGAGATGATGGGCAGTGGGGTAGGGCAGTGAATCACCCACTTTTTTTTTTCAATGACCAGTGATGATTAAAACCTTAGCTTTGTGTCCAGAAAAGTTAAATCTGGACTCCTACCCCCATAAAACTCCTGGTGCTGCGGCTGCTGTTTCAGTGGGACCTTCTGTAGTGGGAGAGCAGTGGGATATCGGGATGGGGGAGGATGCCTGTGGGTTACTGGTCACTACAAGGTTGGGGGATGGAGAACGTTTAACAAAATAATGTTTTCTCTTACCAGAGCTCAGCCCAGCAGCCCTGTTAGTCTGGGCCCAGTTATTTTAGTTATCAGAGAGCTGGTGGATGCCCCATCCCTGGGAGTGTCCGAGGCCAGTTTGGACGGGGCTCAGGGCAGCCTGGGATAGTGGAAGGTATCTCTGCCCATGGCAGAGGGTTAGACTAGATGGCCTTTAATAGTTTCTTTCCAACCCAAAACATTCCATGATTCTATGGCTCTGTTCAGCATTTCTCCATAGCATCCTTCCTGAACAGGGTGTGTGCAGTTGCTGGTTCAAGGTGCTGGTGGTCTCAGCCACAAATCCCAGCTGGTAGATGAGGCACAAGAAGTGGTGCACACGGATTACACACAAGCCACAAGCCTTTCCACCACCTTCTTCCTCAACACTGAAGAGCCAGGCAACAAAAACCTGGCCCATATCTTTAATAAAACAATAATCAGAAACCAGGATAATTTCTCATGGAAAGGAAAGCTGGCAGTGCTGCGAGGGGAGTTCCATGCCCTGTGTTAACGACACATCAGTGTCCAGGGACTTTTTAGTCTTGTGCTTGGGTTTTATGATCCATATTACTTCTCTTTTAATTTTTACTGCTTCACTTTAGTTTTTGATACAGTGCTGGAAGCACCTCGGTGGGCAGGGATGGCTCCCCCAGCACTGGCTGTCACCTTGTGGCTTGACCCACATTTCAGGGAGCAGCAGAGGGGCCGGACGTGGGCTCGACAGCCCTTTAGCGTGGTGACACCCCTGCCTGTGTCAGCCTCTGCCTGCCAGTGCTGCGAGCCGAGAGGCTGGCCCTGCTGATCACCCCTGGGCTGTGCTGCTTGCTCCGGGTCTTCAGGCAGAGCGTGGCAGGACATGACCTTTTCCCCTGCAGAACATCTCACTCAGAGGGTCTCTCGTCCGTGCCTGGGTTCTTAGAGCGCTGCTGGGCCAGGTAAGCCAGGTAAGGCATTGCTGCTGGCTGGCCCTGGTTGCTTCCTCCCAGCAGATCAGGTGAGGTTTGCGTCTCTTCTGTGTGTGTCGCCCTTGCAGTGAGTTTGTTTCTGGTTGTCTACCCATTGCAGACAGAGATAGAATCTTCTCTATCATTATATATAATACAGAGATAAAATCTTCTCTATCATTATAATCTTCTCTATCTTTATATATCGTTCTGATATATAAAGGTAGTAAAATGCGGAAAATTATGAGGTTCATGTGGGAACCTTCAACATTTCAGGACCACAGGGGATCAGCCACGCTCTCCTGAGCTTGACCCTCAAACACAATTCTCTCAGGTCTGCTGGTGGCTCTTGTCTCAGAGTAGCTCTGGATAAGATGTGCTGTCAGGGGAAGCAAGGGGAAGGGATTTATTTAGCTTGACTGGGAAGCTGGCATTGTCCAGGCTTTGTGGTAATGGGGTGCCTTATGGTAAGGAGATAGTCGGGCTGCACTGGTTGGCACCTCAGTGTGAAGGGACACCTGCCCTGGGTGTCCCCTGGGGCTCTCTCCAGGCTAGCTGATAACCCATGTCATTTAGGAGAGGTTTTACTCCTGGCTGCTCCGGGACAGATCCAAACCCCACCAGCGTCAGGAGAGATTTTCTCTGACTTCAGCTGGCTCCGTCCTCTCCGGGAGAAGACGTGACACAACTCCTGTGTCACGGTTTATTGCTGGTGACAAGTGCACCTTCCCCAGTGACCTTTCACACCGCCCAGCAGAAGGGGTGGGTTGCTGATCCCCTCCCAGGCAGCCCAAGAGCGGGGCTGTCAGAGCCAGGGAGCTTGCACGCCGTTGAGAGAAACCCTCCCCTCGGTACCCATGGGACCTGAGAGCTGGTTCAAAAGGTTGCGAAGCACTGTCAGCTCCTGTTTGGGGCTGCTGTGCTGAAGGGAGATCCTGCCAAGGAGGTCACAGGCTGAAGCAGGCTGGATTTGAAGTGATTGTGGTTTGAAATGATCTTTCAGGTTTGTCAGCCCTGTCAGAATTTAACTTGTGTGAGAGCAGCCAGAAGTTTGGCTGCTCTCACAAAAGCGAGTTGGGTTGGGTAACCAGCCAGCCAAGGAGGGGTGTCCTTGCAGGTGACACAGCTGGGCCCTGGGCTTTGCCCTGCAAGGCAGTGCCCCACTTTATCTGCAGCAGGTGATAAAGTGCAGGTGGCCACAGGAAAAGAAGGAGCAAAGACATCAACGTCAGCATTGAGTTTGCCACAGTGCTGAGGTCCTCCTGACAGCAGCAACGTGGTCAGCATTCATCCACCCACCCATCCATCCA
>VZRJ01000963.1:229749-247298 GCA_013397565.1 Ptilonorhynchus violaceus
CCATCCATACATCCATCCATCCACCCATCCATCCACCCATCCATCCATCCATCCACTCACATAGTTTACAGACCATGGCTATCCTTCCGCATGCATGTGGCTACATCCCTTTCCCTCTGCTCTCCAGATCTGACATTTGCTCACGTCTCCACAGCACAGAGACTCTGTTGACTTCCACAGCTCAGGATGAAGCTTGCTGTGCTTGTCTTCCACTAGCATTTCATTTAAATTATAGCCAGCTCATGAATACTCTTGCTCCAGGTTTCTTTATCGAAACATTTTGTAAATAAAATGAGAATACCAAAGCAGCAGAGCCTGGCAAAAATACGGGGGGAATATTTCTTGGCATGGAAAAATACCCTCAACCAAGCAAAAGCCTAATTTATTCTGGTGAAGCAGAGAGAATCCAACAGCCTTGCTTTTGTAGTGCAGTTCACATGTATTGCTGTATTCACACCTGAAATCTTTCGCTGGAAGTTTGGCGTCACTTCTTCCCCTTTTGCTCAGAGAACTGCTAGATTCGAAGTGGCTTCATCCCTTCTGGCTCTGTAAGAGCTGATTCCCACAGAACCCACAGCTACCACAGAGGTGGCATCGTTGGGCTGGGAGCTGCAGCCTGCATTTCATTGCCTACCAGAAGCCCCATCTGTCAGTGGGAGCTGCACAGTTCTCCCCTGCTAACAAAATTATTTATTTTGTCCTGTCATTAGGGATATTCATGCAGCAGAAATGGGAATGATCTCTGCTTTGTGAGTTTTAGAAGCCCATTTTGTATTTGTCTTGGTGGTAGAGGAGCAGTAAAGAGCTCTGTGATCTCGCCTGTTACGGTAAGTGAGTTTTGGAAGAGGTTTTCTGTCTGATAGTCCGTCTAAAAGCGTGGGGAAATGCCATTCTAAAGGCTGTTAAAACACAATTGCTCGCTGATTTACACCGTCAAGGAGTGCCTCTTTACTAGGAGACATACACTGAATAAAAGCAGTTCAAGTGGTGCTTTTAATAAATAGATAATGGAACAGCATTTTATCTTCTGCTTTAATCCGTTATGTTAGCATAGGGTAGCGTATCCCTCTGATAGATTGTGAGATAGCGGAAACTGAAAGTCAAACCACTTTCCTTCTGTGCCTTTGAAGCCAAATTGCACACTGGTGAAGGGTACTGGGTTCTCAGGGAACTGGGATGTTTTTCCTGTGGATGGGTTCAGTTGGGTCCCACTGGGTTGGTGTTCAGGGCACTGATTGTAGAATCATGAATATCATAGAATATCTTAAGCTGTGTGTCCAGGGAAGGGAACGGAGCTGGGGAAGGGTCTGGAGCACCAGGAGCGGCTGAGGGAGCTGGGGGAGCTCAGCCTGGAGAAAAGGAAGCTCAGCGGGATCTTCTGGCTCTGCACAACTCCCTGACAGGAGGGGGCATCCAGGGAAGGTTTAGATTGGATATTAGGGAGAATTTTTTCATGGAAAGGGCTGTCCAGCCCTGGCATAGCTGCTCAGGGCAGTGGTGGAGTCCCCATCCCTGGAGGCATTTGAAAGCCATGTGGATGTGGCACTTGGGGACATGGGTCAGTGTTGGCCTTGGCAGTGCTGGGGAAATGGTTGGATTTGATGGTCTTGGAGGGCTTTTCCAACCGAAACAATCCTGTTATTCTTAATTGGAAGGAACCCATAAGGATCATTGAGTCCAACTCCCTGCTTCTTGCAGGACTCTGTAAAACTTAAGAGCATCATACAGATGCTCCTTGAACTCTGTCTGTCTTGGGGCATCCCTGAGGAGCCTGTTCCAGTACCTGACCACCCTATGGGTAGTTCCTGATATCCAGTCCGAAATTTCTCTGATGCAGCATCATTCCATGATGCCTTGGCTTTGGCCATGGGGCTTGCTGGATGGCAGTACCCATCCTTCACAGCCACAGTGCCATGTGGGCTCCTCTGCAGCCCCTGTGTCCCATGGGTTTGAGTGGGAAGGGTGTGCAGCCCTGGGAAAGGAGGTTCCTCTGTGGAAAGCCCCTCTCTAAGCCCTTGGACTTCTCTGGAGGCACCACGTCGCTGGGGCTGAGTGCCTTGAAGCTAAATGAGCTGTTGGCTGCTTGGTTAGGAAAGAAACAGGACACTTTGGGAGGCAGGAAAAAGGTCGTTTATCCTGTTGCTGCTCATCCTCGTTAATTCATTGTTTCCGTTGAAAACCCTGCACTTAGCTGCTTCATGAATGGACCCAGTGTCTGTGCCTCCAAAAACAACTTGGCTTGGTGAAAAATAAGACCTCCTTTCACCTCCTCTCTGCTCTGCCGTGTTTTTTCCCCCCTTGTTTTCTTCCACTCACATCCATCCTGCCTGGGTGGCTGTCCAGTTTGTCCCTGTGGAGCAGGGCTGGGGCCCAGGGGCTGGAATCACAGAATCACAGAATGGTTTGTGTTGGAAGGGACCTTTAAAGGCTGTTGAGTCCAACCCCCTGCTATGGGCAGGGACACATTCCACTACATCAGGTTGCTATAAACCCCATCCACCTGGCCTTGGACACTTCCAGGGATAGAGCAGCTACAGCTGCTCTGGGAAGCCTGTGCCAGGGCCTCACCACCCTCAGCATAAAGAATTTCAGCCCAGGGACTGCTCCATGAGCACAGGAGACCCCTCTGTGGGGGGGTTTGCTGGGACTGGGACTGCAGAGGCGCTCCCAAGCCAAAGGGGATGGGAAAGCTTGAAGGAGAGGTTTTTGGAGAAGGGGAAGTGAGTCAGCTGCATGGCAGGAGAGACGTCAAGGAGGAAGGGTGGGTAGGGAGATCCAGATAGAATGGGGAGGCTTAGTGTGGGGGGCAGAGGGGCTGGAGGGTGACCTGGATGCTGGGATGGGACCGAGACGTTGCCCAGCTGCGGCAGCTCTGGTGAGCAAACCCTTTTCCAGTGATTGCCTGGGTGTGGAAGGCAGATGGAGCAGAGGAAAGGTCTCTGCTGAGTGGTAGCTGGTCTCCTAATGCCCTTTACGAGCTGGAATGGAGCAGAGCTGGCACCACATCAACAGTGAGCTCTCCAAGGACCATCTGTGAGCCAAGGGCAATGAGAACAATTACCAGCCAGAGGAAGAAATCACCGAGAGAGAAGCTGGAAAAAGCTGGGGGGGAGGCTTAGAGCCAAACGGAGGCAGGGAAAAGGGGATCTCTAAGCTAATGAGTGGCCAGAGAAAGTACACTGGATGTTTCTGATCTCCCTATCTCATAACACAGGGTCTGTTTAAGGAAGCAGCCGTGTCCATGAGAAAATGTTTTCCCCTTGGGTTGAATCTGTGAAACTGGCTGCCAGGCGATGCCTCCAAAGCCGGGAATTTAACACTCAGATAAGGCTTGGAGGTTGTTTGGGAATGGTAACAAAAACAAAATGAGACCTGGAAGAGAGATTACTATTTATTCCGGGGCTTAGAACAACCTTGAGCTTGTGGGAGTTGAGACGGCACCTTCTTGGAAGCACAGCTGGGGTTTGGTGCATCAGCCTGTGGCTGTTGGGCTGTTTAGGGCAATTGGTGAACCCTGGATGTGACCTAAAGCCATAATGCCAAGCTGCTTGGGCATGGAGAGTTGAAGAGTTCAAACTGGAGAAGAGGAGGCTTTGGGAAGACCTTAGAGCCCCTTCCAGTGCCTAAAGGGGCTCCAGGAGAACTGGAGAGGGACTTTGGACGAGGGATGGAGGGACAGGACAAGGGGGAATGGCTTTCCACTGCCAGAGGGCAGGTTTAGTTTTGAGGTTGGGAAAGAATTCCTGGCTGTGAGGGTGGTGAGGCCCTGTCACAGGTTTCCCAGAGTAGCTGTGGCTACCCCATCCCTGGAAGTGTTCCAGGCCAGGCTGGACAGGGCTTGAAGCAACCTGGGGTAGGGGAAGGTGTCCCTGCCCACAGCAGGGGGTTGGAATGGGATGAACTTTAAGGTCTCTTCCAACCCAAACCATTCTGTGACTCTGTGATTGCTGGCCTTGTCCACGGAGCTTTTCTCCCAGGAATCCTGCCAGCAGGGAGAGCAGCTTTGAAGCTTTTCCCAGGGTAGGGAAGAAACCAAGAAAAGAGTAGATATTTCCTAACAGTAATCTGGCTGGTCCATCTGGTACTCCCAAAAAGGCCGGTGAGATGGCACAGCATGGGGGAAGGCTGTGAAACATTGAAGTGGAGGCATCAAAGTAGAAGGTGATTAAAACCCAAGCAAAATAGCAGCAAGGATGGTCTCAGGGGAGGGAGAGAGCCTGGCAGAGTTCCATCGGGGAGGGTTAGCAAAGGGAGGCCGGAAATTAAAGCAGGGCAGTGGTGAAGGTCAAGCGTATCTCCAAGGCTTTGGGAAGTAGGAGTATCACAGGCTCTGAGCTGCAGAGCCTGCTACTCCAGGGAAGGGGGATGGGAGGGACACATTAATTTGTTAAATGGGTAGAAATAAATTAGTGTATAAACCTGTAACATTTGTTTCCCCAGTCTGGAGGGGAGACCTGTGCTGAGCCTGGTTAGGCTGATGTTTTAACCAGGCTTGCTGAGGTTTTGCAGGTTTTTAAGCCAAGCCTTCCTTTTGGATAGTCTTCATTATAAACTTTCCTGTGTCCTGTCTCCCGGTGAAACTGTGTGGGACTGGAGATGCTCCTTTTCTGACCTCTCTCTTAAGTGTTTTGTGGCTCTTTTCTTGCACAGCCCTGGAGTGTTGGGGAGAGAATCTGAAAGGGGATGGACCAGCTGGGTCACCTTGTCCTAGATATCTCCACCAGTGTCATCCCAACCCTAACCTGGCTTAGGCTGCAGGCCCCTCCAGGGCCTGTCACCTTTCCAGGGCTCTTCCCATGTGCCTCCTTGCCCCAAAGGGTCAGGATTCCTCATGTCTCCCCTCCTGCATCCCCCAGCCGCATCCCACCCAGCTGCAGAACAAAGCCCTCTCTGTTAATGAGACTCCTTAGGCTCACACGGGGGAGTGGATGTGTGAGGCCCCCAGCATCTCTCACTCCCTCCTCCTGACTGCCCATCTCTCATCCCCTCTTCCTGACTGTGCATCCCTCACTCCCTCTTCCCGACGGTGCATCTCCCCTTCCCTCCTCCTGACTGTTTCAGCCATTGCTGCTCCGTCCTTCAGCAGGGACACTGCTTGCTCTGGCACTTGGACTGAGGGCGTGTTGTGGTGAGGTGTGGGGCCGCTTGGCAAGCCACCACGCTGTCCCCGCCACGAGCAGGAGCCTGTGGTGATGGGGTTCAGAGGTGGGCAAGGGAAGATGCTACCGCAGCTTTTGGTTCCCACTCTTTTGCTGAGCTTTCTGGAGGATTTTCACTGCACCCACACACCTCTTAGCTCAAGGAACCTCCAGGAGTAGGTTGTGTAGGTGCACCTTGGTGTTTGGGTGGGTCAGAATTCGTGTTGAAAAGGTCTGGAAGTGCCCTCACCCCCAGCTGTGTTGTGGCTGATGGGGGCCAACTCTGGCCCACATAGGTTTGCTACAGGATCAGAGCCCCGCTGCCCTTCCCCAGGGACCCACCACAGCCAGGACCACCACCTCAGCCTGGAGAGGGTGGTATTTGGGTGCAAGTTACCCCCAGCTGACCTGGCCAAGCCACCGCACCACCAGCACGGGGGGGTGCAAGGTCTGGGCTGCCACCACTTTGACAGCAGGCTGAGCATGACCCAAATGGAGGAGCCTTTAGCAAGACCAAGCACTGCAAAATAGCTTTTTGATGTAGAGCACATCTCTCATGATTACACTCCCTGAAGTGACTTCTTCTCATTTACAGTATCCTGACCTAAAGACCTGTCCCAGCAGGAGAAGAACAGGCAGAAATCACGGTGCTCCCCTGCTTCTGTAAAGCTCCTGATTGCCTTTTTGTTTCTTTGCCGACTTTCTCTATTCCCATTATCTCATGATGGGGGAGTTTTTTAAATAAGCAGGTTTGGGAACAGCAAGGCCATGGAGATAAGAGCCGAGATGACTCCTGTGCTCGGAGATTCATTACCTGCTCCCATGTAAGGCAGGAGGGAAGCAACCCTGCTTTTCTTTTTCTTTTTGTTAAAATATTACACTGGAAATTTTAAAGAATCAAATTAAAGCCAGAAGGACCTGAGAAAGTGTGGGGGCTACAAACAAGTGCTGGAGCAAAAGGGACTCATTAAAATTGAAATTATTTAGGAGAACAAACTGGAATGCCATTATACAAAGTGTCACTGACTCTGAGTCCAGCCTAGTGTTTGGCTGCACTTGATAAATGAGTCCATTCTAGTCCTCCTCCTCCTTTCTTTTTTTTTTTCATATCAGGGAGAAAAATATGCAATTACAAGTTCAACCTGTTGAAAAAAATCACGTCCCGCTGGAGCAGTCAGGAGCCAAACCTTTCAGGTCTTGCACATCTCCCTCACTGTGAAATCTTGGGTCCTACCCATCCTCTAAAAACTGGGTGCCTGGGTGAGCACTGGGGGTCCCTGTTGCTGAGTTTGGGAGGGTGCTGCAAAGGGGTGCCCAGGTCAACCCCTGCACAGCCTCTGCATACACAGCATCACCTGAGCGCGGTGCCAACCTGCCCCATGTGCTGGCTGAGTAAGGGTTTTAAGACAAGAAGCCTTTGTCTGCTGTGGTTATTTAATTTTATTTTTTTTCCCTTCTCTTCTAAGTAATTTACTCTGGCTGCGCCCTCCCTCGGGCTTGACTGGAGCGGGGGGGGGCTGTTCTGCCTCGCCGGGCGTTAATTGTGGCGGAGGAAAAACACGCTGTCCTGGGGAGCTGAGCTGGGGGCGAGGAGGAAGGTGGGAGTGGAGGTAATACCTTTTTTGGAGGGATTGGAGTAGTTGTGGTTATGCTGTGCTCCTTGCCCTGGCTGCTCATGGATGCAGAGCCAGGGAGGAAGAGAAGGTGGGAGGCAGGCAAGGCAGTGGGGCATTCCCTGGCAGGGCTCTCACCCGCCAAGGGCTTTGTGCCAAGCTCAGATATTTACAGGCGTGCTTGGGAGTCATGCTGTGGTGATCCTATCTCCCCTTTAGTGCACAGAATCCCAGAATCCCGGAATGGTTTGGGTTGGAAAGGACCTTGAAGCTCATCTCATTCTAACCCCCTGCCATGGGGGGGTTAGAAGTTGCACTAGACGAGGTTGCTCAAAGCCAAATCCAACCTGTCCTTGAATGTTTCCAGAGACGAGGCAAATAAATTTAGGTGAGATTGAAGAGGCAATCAAAATTGGTGACTCTTTGGAGAGATGAAGTCCTGTGAGCTCCTGACAGTTTGGGTATGGGAGCCACAACAGGGAAGACGATCCCGAGTCCAGGGGCTTTGGCTGGTACCTGCTGCATCTTCCCAGTACCAATTGCAGATGAGACCCCAGGTGGTCTTTTTTGGATGGGCACCTGTTTTTTACCTTGCATCTGGACATCCCAACAAGGTAGCTGTAGCATTCTTGAAAAAGGCTTCACCTTTGGTTTGGATCACCTCACCAAAACTGTGTTGGTTGGCATTCAGTGATGTTAAGACAATCTGGCTTTTTTTTTTTTTTTTTCCTTTTGGCAAAAGTTGAAACATTTTGTAATGTCTAGCATTAGGTAAGACTCTTGATTTAATGCCTTATCCCTTCAATTCACCTTCAGCAATAACAATGTATTCTAATCCACTGCTCAGGTGTTGATGGATGGCGCCTGTTTGGGTTAAACATTTGGGATTTGAATTGTTGACCTCATTGTGTCCCTGGAGCAAGAGCAGTCAGAGAAGCCCTTGAGGAACGTTGTGAGCAGCAGGTTCTCCATCACTAGCTAGTGGCAGAGTCAAATGGAAACATGAGGCCAGCCTGGCCCTTAGCCAGACTTCATCTCCAGTTCCCATGGGAAGCTCTGAATGTTTAGGACATGTGCCGTGTTAAGAAGCCCTCTGCAAATCCTAACAGGTGGAAAAAAATGGGTTGGAAGCTAGATTTTTCCTTGAATGGGATTCAGGAGGACAGAAAACTTGAGATCAAAAACATTGTAGCTTTTCTGTAAGGCTGTTTCACAGAGACCATTGTCTGCCTTCGCTACGTTGGTGCATGTGGAGCTGAGTAATCCTTTGAGCTTGGCTCAGGCTGGGATTTGGGAGCAAACCTCCCAGATCACTCTCCAGGGACCCACAGGGGTCCTCCCTGGGAGGTGCCAGAGAGTCAGTGCAGTGTGAGACCCTCCTCCCCATCCTTGCTGCTCCAGGGACCTCCATGAGGTCCAGTGAGGGTGCCCAACCCTTTTGTGCCTGATGTGGTCATGACGTCGATCAGAGCTTTCCTGGCTCTTGAGATGAAGATGTTTCTCCTCATGCTTTGAATGACTGAGCTGATCTGGTCCCTTCCAAGGCAACTGCAGAAGCAGCAGGAAGAGAAGGTACCAGGCTGCCCTTCCAGACCCAGAAGACACAAGGGCAGGCTGGGCAAGAAACGCTGCTCCTGTGACCTGGCTTCGTGTGTCCAAATCACTAAGGACCTGCTTCTTGCTCCTCTGTTACCCTGGAAACCAAAGACATGGACCTACCCTTGGGGTTTGAGAATGAGGGACACACTTAAGCCAGTGGGCATGCACTCTCCTCTCTCCCACAGGGCCCTCTTCTGCTCTGAACCTAGAGAAATGCACTCTCCCATGAACTTGCTGAGCCCCACATCTCCTCTCCAGCATCCACCCAAGCAAGGGGTGGATGTTGGCTGGCCATGGCCAGGGTGAGCAACTTTTCCTACACATCATGTGCCCCTTGTGAATATGAGTACCTTCTGGTTTTCTGGGATGGAAGAGCAGAAGTAAACCAAAATAAATTTCAATTGAATTGATGATGCCTCAGAAAAAAGAAGAGGTGCTGCTTAAGAGGGTTCTGGAGGTGGTGTAAGTGATACTGGTGTAACTACGATGCAGCAAAGCTGCTTCACGTAGGGTTGTTTGAGCATTTGGGCTTGCTAAAGCTTGCTAAAAATCTTTTCTTTCAGCTAGATTTCGGGGTCTGGAGCAGCAAACAGTCCTAAGTGTCCCCAGTCTGCAGGCTGCCCACAGGGATGTCACTGCATGCCTGGTACCTCTGCACTTCAGGGGGTCGCTGAGGTGTTCGCCCATGCGTGGAGTTTTCCCAAGGGCCAGATAAAGCTCAGGGATGCAAAAAGCCAGATGGGATATTCCTGTTAGAAAAAGTTGGTTCAGGCTTTAGTTGATTTCCTCAGGGTCACAAAGGTCAGTGTCAGAATAAGCACGGAAAGGGCTGGTCTGGGTCATGCATCCTTTCCTGGGCAGTATCCAGCCCCAGATGCTGCAACGTCCTGCAGGATGGAGTCATTCATCCCAGCCCCTCTCATGCCAGGCTCTGATTTACTTCCTGACACCCAGACCAAGAATTTTTCCTTAGGGATGTGTGACATCCAACCTTCTGCCCTCCTGCTGAGCCAGGGGTCTGCATCTCTCTGTGGGCACGTGGTCCCCACCACACTTGCTGCAGCATCACCACCGTGATGCTGAGCATCCCACCTCTGTTTTTCCATGCCTGTCCCCTTCCTCTTACCCTCTGAGGTGCAGTGATGACCCCCGCCGGGTGCTGGGCTATCACTGTCTCCGCTCTGCTCAGATGGCTTGGCCTCTCCTGTTTGTGTAGCACACAGCTGATTTATCAGCAGCAATGTTATATTTACCTCCAGATAAGAAAACGCTGAATATTGGAGCTGGGATTGAGCCTTGTGAGATCCCCCTGGAAACAGCCCGATTCCCCTCTGACAGTTTTTTTGTTGGGATTACCTCCCATGTGCTTTCTCCCTGCACATGTGCTTTATTCTCCTAGTGCAGTGCTTGTTTTGTAATCAACGTGCCACGCCGTGGTAAATCAAATGCCGTACAAAAGCATATGTATGTTATCTCTAAGCAATTATCTTTATTAACCAAACTTGTAATCTACTCAAAGAACGAAATCAGCTTTGTTTGACATGGTGCATTGGCCGCAGAACCTCTCTGACAAACATGAGCTGTGCTTCCATCCTTTAATTCCTCTTCTGGGTGACTCTCGAGAGGGTTCCCATTATTTTAGCCGTGACTGGTGGCAGGCAAGCCAACCTGTTCATTAGGCCATCCCACTTGCCCCTTTAGCAGATCAGCACAGCATTTGCACGCTTCCAGCCGTCTGGATCTTCCCTGGTATTCCAAGATTTATTAAATATTAACATCAGGAGGCCAGAGAGCTTCTCAGCCAGCTGTTGGAGGGCTCTTGGGAGCAAGTTATCCAGGCCTGCTGATTCAAAATTGTTTATCGCTGGTAGATGCTGTTTAACAACCTCCTTGGTTACTAATGGGCTGGAAAGTACTTCATCCTCCTCATGTGGTACAGGCACCTCATCCTGCCTTCTTCCCAGATGTGGAGCACAAGTATTGATTGAACACTTCTTGCCTTTTCTGCATCATTACTTTTCTCCCTGTCTGAGGCTGCGCTGCTGATTTATACAGAGGCATTACAATATTGCCAGGACTGTTCGCTGTCCCTTCCCATGTGCAGCTGAACATGTTGCAGGCTTTGCCCTGTGGCTCTGCACAGAGTAGAAGTCTCTGCCGTGTTGCCCCCGTAGCTGGGAGGGCCCTTCCTTGGCTTGACACGGTGTAGGACCCTGGAAGATCCCTGAGGACCAGAAATTCCTCTCCCTGCCCTCCACTGCTTTGCGTTTTTTAAGGAAGAGTTATGAATTTGCTGAGCCACCTCCAAGAGCTCCAAAACCATCAGACCTCTCAGCCCTTCCACAAAGGATGAGATTTGCTCCCAAAACTTTGAGATATTTTTAGGTTGTGACCATTCTACATCTCAAGCTATCTGTTAACCCCCCACCTCCATGCTGCCATGCTAATTTTAGGTTAATCATCCCTGGATGTACAAGCCCTCATCTCTCCTAGCAGTCTGTGGCTGCTTGCTCTCTCCCCTGACCTAAGACAGAGCTGCCATTTCTTTTTCCAGTCTTACCTTTGCCATTTTCCTTTCCTGCTGTCTCCCCAGCCGTGGGTTGTTGCAATGATGGATCCAGCAGCTTGTGGCAGGGAGGGCAGAGATCTTCCAGGGGCTGCTTCTGCTTCACTCTGGGGAGACCCCACCTGGAGTCCTGTGTCCAGCTCTGGGACTCCTGATATAAGGAGGTTGTGGAGCTGCTGCAATGAGCCCAGAGGAGGCCATGGAGCCTCCAAGGGCTGGAGCCCCTCTGCTCTGGAGCCAGGCTGGGAGAGCTGGGGGTGTTCACCTGCAGAAGAGAAGGNTCCAGAGCAGCTGTGACTGCCCCATCCCTGAAAGTGTCCAAGACCAGGTTGGGTGGGACTTGGAGCAACCTGGTCTAGTGGAAGGTGTCCCTTTCCTGGCAGGGGGTGGGACGAGATGAATTTTAAGATTAAGGTCTCTTCCAACCCAAACCATTCTGGGATTCTGTTGTGAGATACTCTGGAAGGGTGATGCTCACATCCTTACTCATAGGATTGTAGCCTTCCAATCTCCACTTTGGGAAGAGAGGCAAACTGTTTTCTTTAGCAGAAAAAGGCTTGGTGTGATGATATGCTTGGAAACTAGAGCTAAACATGTCCAGGCAAAAAAGGAAAAGGAAAAAAAGTGCAAATTTTTTTATAATGAGACTAATAAACTTCTAGAAACACTAGCCAAAGGATCAGGGCAAGCCCTCTTGATTTGAAATCTTAGCAGCCAACATTGCCTCTGCTTTTAAATGCTGGAGGGCAGGCAGGAATGAGAGCCTTGCTGCAGAAATTACTGGGTGAAGTATTTTATTTTGTATGAAGCTGGAGGGCAAAACACATGATCATAACGGTCCCTGTTGCCTGAAAATACCAATACGAAATAAACCTTTGTCTTGTAGCCTAAATTTCCTATGAAGTCTGATCTGAAATCCATGAGTAGATTTAACACGGATGTCAAGATCTTGAAAAACGGAGTGACGGATGCTAAAATCTTGAATAATGGAGCGAATGTTGTGAGGGCAGCAGGCAATGAAACAAAAATGTTCAGCTGTGAAGTTTGGGACAGCAAGGGATGAGGATGCTTGGGGAGCAAAGACGAGAGCTGTGCAGGAGAATACTTGTGCACCCACCGAGGGGGGATTGATCGGCCGTGCTCAATATTGTGTGGAGCTCAGGTCCTCCCTCCTGAGTACAGCGTGAAAGCGGTGGAAATAAAAGCCCGGCTTTTGCTAAGGAAAAGAATGACCCACAATGTCAATTTTTTTTTTTTTTTTTTTCTTTTTTTTTCAGTGGGAAGAAGGGCTGAATTCAATGTTTTCCTTTCTCGCTCCATCCTTCGCGGCGCGGCCGGGCGGGCTGGCGAGCGGATAATGAATCTGCCGAAATGTGGTTATTGATATAGCTGAGATCATTATACCTGAGGGTCTTGTGAGCTTTCCCGTCCAAAGGGGCATTTTTCAGAAGGTTGTGGTCATGACACAAACAGTCTCTTTTCGTCTGAAATCTCAGCTGGCGAAGTCCTGAGCCTGGGAGCATTTTTTAAAATACATTATCAGAAAGGTAAATCAGGTCAGCTGCATTTTTATTTTTTTTTTATCAGCTAGGACAAGTAAAATGATTCATTTGCCTCTCACTATTAACGTGATGCTCTGCAAGAAGCTGTGGCCTCATCCATGGCTTTTGAAAGCAAAAGGGATTGTTTCCACCTACATCAGGGAGCTTCTGTGGAATTTCTTATTCCTGGGTAAGGACAACTTTCCGGTTCGGGAAAGAAAGCAAGTGGTCTCGGCAGAGGGTTACCAGTGCTTAGAGACTGAAATGCTGGGTATGATGGGCCATTGGCTTGGTTGTCCTCAGCCCATCCACATGTGGGATGGTGCGAGTGGACCCAGCCAGTGGTTATTTTGTGTGAGAGCAAAGCGAAAATAACCCATCAAGAAATTGTGAGGCAGGGAAAGTGTTTCAAAATTGCAGCTGGGGCTGTGAATTGCACAGGGAAGTTTGAAGTGATTGTGCTGGAGGTCAGGCTGCTCTCTGCAGCAGCCAGCAGCATCTGAGTCTTTGCAGTTGCTCTCCAGCACCTCCCCTTGTGTCCTGCAGCAGACTGTTTGGGTTCTTGCTGCCCATCTCAAATTTGGTCTGGGGTGCTGGGGAGGTTTTTGGCATTGGGGATGGTGGGACACGTAACGTGGACATTCAGAAGCTCTGTGTGGTCTGAACCTCCTTGGGGGTTTCATCTCACCGAGGTTCAGCTGCCCTGGGGCATGAGACATAAATTCTGTGCCAAGCCATCAAGCTGTGCAAAGAGGGTCTTTGACCCACATAGTGCCTTTTATCATTAATATCCATTTGTGTTTAGATTTCGTGTTATCACCATTTATTTTTAGTTGGCCTCACCCAATCCCAGCTCTGCACCAACATAAGCTGAAGCAGACTCAAAAGTCTTTCCCAATGAAGAGAAAGGGAGGACTAAAGCATTAAAAGCAAGTAAAGTGACTGGGCTAGCGGAAGGTGTCCCTGCCCATGACAGGGGCATTGGAACAAGAGGGTCTTGAAAGTCCCTCCCAACCTTAACCATTCTTATGACCAGGGTGTTGCCTGCAGGCATGTGTCATCTAACCAATTACAGGTGTAATTGAAAGTTTGTGCAGAAATTTTGCCATGTTCTTGGTGATGTAGGCTCTTTCTCAGACCCTGAAGCTTCAAGGGACCAAAAAAGATTTGGAACTGTGGATCAAGGACTGGGAACTGCGGGGCTCAGAGGAGGCTGCATTTCCAGGTCAGGGGGAGGTCAGGAGGGCAGCCCCTTCAAGAGTTTCTCAATGAAGCCATATGATGTAGAAAAATCCTTCCACATAGTTGCACTATATTGTGTAAATATATGTACACATACACCTGTTCAATATCACCTTGGCTCCATCCAGCCCTGTTCCTTGAAATAAATCCACCTATACTTTCATTCCTCGAGGAAGACTCTGGGTACCACAACTGACTGTGTTTCCACTGGAGACAGTGGAGCCTCATGGACTTCTGCTTTCCGTAACAAAGCACTGGGGATCCCTCAGGATCAATCTGGATTACAACCATCAAGGTTTCAAATATGAAATCACTGAGATTGTTTAAGCAAAGCACTTAATCAGCGTTGGTGTTCACTGATTTCCTTTAGAGCTTTTTGGGTTTGGGGTGAGGGTATAATGCCTGCAGGAGCTTTGGATGTGTACCCAGCCTGAAGCAGTGAATCTGCCCAGTCTGTGGCGTGAGGCAGCTGGTAATTCAGCCTCTTGCTGGAAGCTGCTCCTCACCTGCAGGGTGTGGGGCTACTAGCACGGAAATGTCTTTCACAACCTCAACCATTCACCCTTTCCCAAGGCCCACAGTTCCCTTTTAAAAACAGAAAACCAGTGGCTCATCCCTGCGCCGCAAGCGCAGAGACCTTGAACAAGCTGGGTGGTGTCTCCGTCCTAGTCCCTCCTGCCCTGCTGGTGCCCCAGCGGAGAAGGTGTTTTTCAGGATTGTGGGCTCACACCTCTTCCTTGCCCTCACTCTGTCACCTTTAGAATGTGGTCAACATTTGGAAGCACTTAGGCAAGGCTTCGCTTTCTTGCCGTGTTGAAGTTAATGGGGATACGCACCAGTGCAAACGAAAACACTGAGGGTGCGTGGGATGGACCCCTCGGAGGAAACCTCTCCAGGCTTTTCCAAGTTTCCCATTCGCAGGCATCTTCTGTGAGAATTAGGGGGGAAATACTTTGCTGGGTTCTATTTCTTACCAAAATCAACCTTTTGAAAAAAAAAAAAGGTCTTTTTACCACCGTGTTTTGGCAATGAAATAGGGATGTTGGAGGAAGAAAATTGTTTTCCTTTGAAAAATGTGACTGATGCAGCAAATCTCGTTGCAAAAAATGTCTTCCTCTGGCTCTCAGAGAGCTGTATTCACTGAAGCTGATTATTGGGCTCCAACTAGAAAAACTTTAAAACTGGTCTGAAAAACTGAGGTACGAAAGGAAAATATTGTACAAATTCACAAACCCAAAACAAAACCCCAAAACTGTGTCAAAACTTGTTTTGCCTGTGAAAGTCTTTACATTTGATGATAATTTATTTTTTCTAGTTAGACAAGCATCCTTCAAGTACTGTTTCTTCTGGAAAGCTTTCAATTCAATGTGCTTGTGATTAGAGTTTTCCTCACCTGGGATAAGCAATCATTGCAACCTTTTCTATTATATTTTTTACTAGGTGTTTCCTGTTGTCCTTGTGAATCAAGGTGGGGTCTGGCACAAACCTTTCTCCTCTTTCTTCTGCTGTTCTTATTTCACACCCTCTTAGAAGTACTTCAGTCTCTTCTCCTTTTTAGTGTAGGAGGCCTGTTCAACCTTAACCACTGATTAACAGTGATCAAAAAAAAAAAGGAAGCTAATTTCATACAGAAAAGGGCAAATAATTTCCAGGGTTCAGTGAAGACTTAATTGGTCTGCAGTGGTTTTGGACTCAAAGTTGTCACTGAGATGTTTCAATTCTCATGGTCCACACCCAGGTATTTTTCTGTATGAAAATACTGGGTTTGGCTTGCAAGAATATGAGGCTGGAATAATTTAGGTTGGAAGAGCCCTTTAAGACCATCAAGCCCAGCTGTTCCCCCAGTTCTGCCAAGGCCACCACTGACCCATGTCCCCAAGTGCCACATCCATAAGTCTTTCTCATACCCTGGTCCTCCAGGGACGGGGACTCCACCACTGCCCTGGGCAGCCTGTGCCAGTGCCTGACCACCCTTTCAGTGAAGAAATTTTCCCTATTAGCCAATCTAAGCCTTCTCTGGCACAGCTGAGGCTGTTTCCTCTCCTCCTGTCCCTTGTTCCCTGGGAGCAGAGTCTGACCCGCTCCAGCTGCCCCTTCCTGTCAGGGAGTTGTGGAGAGCCAGAAGGTCCTCCCTGAGCCTCCTTTTCTCCAGGCTGAGCCCCCCCAGCTCCCTCAGCTGCTCCTGGTGCTCCAGACCCTTCCCCAGCTCTGTTCCCTTCTCTGGGCATGCTCTGACACCTCCATGGTGCTGAGGACGTTTCCATTATACACTGATTATAAAACCATCTCAGGAATCAGCACCATGAACAATGTGCTTTGCTAGCAGGGGATGGATGTAATTTTTTCTTCAACACATTGGCTTTGGTGGATTGATGAAGGCGAATCTTTTTGATGGGGAAAAAAAAGAGTAGGTTTTGTGGGAAATGAAAAGTTGCTTGGTTTTGTGCTTGAAGAGCTTGGGTGGGTGGTTGCATGGGTGCTCCCATCCCACAGGGGATGCCGGCTACGGGAGTACCAGGAAAAGCAGTGGGTGGCAATTGGTGTTCCTCTCCATGCCGACTTCGACAGTCACTGGATGCTGCCCAAGTTTTGCTCTGCCCTTATCTGGGGCCAGACACATTGTTCGCTCCGACTTCATTTACTGATTTACCCAGACACTCCTTAGAAACCCAGTAGTCAGAGGAGCTGCAGATAGTGGTTTGGGTGTGGGGGTGGAAACAGGATTTTTATTTTTTTTGTCCCTGCAGACGGAGAAAGTGTGCAATAAAAGTTTCAAAAGTAACCGTGCGCTGAGCACGGAGCTCTTCCAAGCCATGTCTGGGAGTGCCAGGTTGCCCCAGGCTATCTTACACTTGATTTTGCCTCACGCTTCAGAAAGACTTCCCTTGTATAAACAATTTTGGTTGTGATCTGGGTTTCTTTTTTAGTGTGCTTCTTTAAAGGGAAACCATCAGAAAGGCATGTAACGTGGAACTCGGTGTCCAGCTGCTCTCGTCGGGTTTATTGTATTAACAAAGACATGTATTTCCCTGTTGTCATTATACTTATGCCAGTAAAAACTGGTATTTCATTAAATGCAGTGTTCTACTCGGTGTGACCACTTAGTTTGGGAAAGAATCTCAAGCACGAGCTGTTCCCCAGGGCACCCAGCGAGGAGGAGAGGAGAGAGCCTTGTTACTTATCACTGAACACGATGACCAACCCTTCGGGGTTGTGTGCGCACTGGCAAGCCGCGCTTGTGCCCGTGGCAGTGGAGACAGCATGCACTGTGGGATGGGCTCCCGAGGGGTGAATCCTCCTCTGGGGACATCCTTGTGGCCAGAGGCCACAGGAGGTGCGAGTGGTATGGGATTGTTGGGTGTTTGGTGTGGCTGAGGTGGCCAGGAGGTGTCTTCCAAATCTGGGTGCTTGGGGCGGGGCTTGGAAGTCCCGCTCTGGGCACTTGGGAAGGTGTTTCAGTTGCTCATTCCTTGGATTGGACACCTGGGTTGGGGTCTTGTCACCAGGACAACTCAGTGACTGGGGACTTGAGTAAGCAACCTTGCCCTTTGAAGATACTTTGCTTCCATCTTCTTGCTCGTTTCGGTCATTTATGCACAAACCTGATTTTTTAGTTAAATTATACCCAGCTCCTTTTTCAAAAGAGGTGGTTTTCACCCCCCTCCCCAGATTTAGCCGTCTCAGATGGGTGCATGATTTGCAGGGGAAGTGGAGCAGATCGTAGGAAAGTCACCCACAGAGTGACCTCGGTGGGGGCAAATCGGGGATCGCCAGTTAGACCAGGAAGGGGCTTGTCTCACGGAGTGGAGAACAAAAAGGGTGAGATAAACCTGCTTTAAGAAAAATGAGA
>VZRJ01000963.1:247378-281324 GCA_013397565.1 Ptilonorhynchus violaceus
TGTTGTGTTTTTTTTTTTTTTTTTCCTGAAGAACTTTGTGTGCTGGTTTAAAAAAGGAAACGTGAACAGATCCGGTAAAAATCAGTCCGTGTCCCGCATGTTGTTTAGACCTTAATAGTACAGGTGGACGGGGAGGGCTCGGTGCCAAATACTTTTGGTTTAGAGGGAGTGGTGGGAGTGAATTCTCCCAACCGCTCCTAGAAAGGCTTAACTTTCTGCACACAAATCAATGACAATCTCCGCTCGGCTGCAGACACCCGGGGAGCGACGCTGCCGGATTCCCCGCGCAGCCACGGCAGCCGAGGGCAGGACGAGGGTCGGCACCTGGAGAGGGAAGGTGGGTCGGATGCTGTATTTTTGGCTTCTGAAATATGTGATTTTTAGTTCCCCTCCCTCCCCCCCCACCTTTTAGGGCTTTTTGCAGGATATTGAGGGGTGGGGAAGGCACTTGAATTTATTGCTCGGAGGCTAATCGTGTTGGTGTCGGAAATCTTTGGCGCGTCGTAGCGATCCTCTGCACTAATCTATCGCCATTTACATGCGTTCTTAATTGCTGTTTGAACTCAAACCTGTGAATCCCTTCCTGATTTCCCTGCTTGGTATCTTGAATCTTTACCAAGCCCGGAGATTTTGGCTGTATATCAACACCTGTGCGATACAACCTCTCAATTTGCGGGGCTGTTTTTTTTTTCTTTTCAAGTCCAGCTTAGTTTTATGTTTACTTGTTTTAGATAGGAAACACCAGTGCGACAACAGATCTGCCAGTATGTCCAGCTGGGTAGGCAGAAGAGATCTGATGAGGTGGTTGATTAATATTTAGGATAGAATAGAATAGAAATACATATTAATAGAAATATATGTTAGTAGATGGAAATACGTAATAGAAATATAGGTCTGTAATAATAGAAAATAGTATCTATTCTATTATACATTTTTAATACTTGGTTGTTAGTATTTGTGTTGAAGTAGTTTTTGTTTCAGTTGTTCTTTGCAGGAAACTTGCGGAAAAAAATCCTATTCTCCTCTTAAATAGTTAAAATGTCTTGGCAGATTTAATGCTGGCAGAGAAATTGTGATTAAAGACGTGCTGGGAAGCACGGTTGGGAAGAGGTTGATGCTTGGTGCAGGGTTAAGCCCAGCTCAAGCTGACCTGCTCCGCGCTGCAAGCACTGCTTGCATGAGGAAGCCGTAGGTCCTTTATCTGGAGACCCCATACCTGCATCCTGGGTGTGAATCTCTGTCTATCTTGGGAACTTTTTGCTTCTCCACTAGCAAATGGGATGCAGCAGGACAGTGTGCTATACCTGGTTAAGCTCTTAGATTTTTAGCAGCTCCTTCTTGAGATGAAACGCTGCTTCAGCAGCACAAATCCCCCCTCCAGCTCCCCTGACCCCATGTAGGCAATTCCCAGATCCGCGCCGCAGATAAAAGCAACAGCGGTGGTTTTGTTTAAGGTTGGGCTGAATGAAAACAGGAGGGGAGGAATGTGCTCCGCAGAGGAGGAACCGGCGCTCGGCCATCCCGGCGCTGCTTCCCGGAGCGTGCCGGGTGGACAGAAACACTCGGCGCGGTCAGGCGGGGACCTGCAGCTCGTTCTGCCCTCAGAAGGGGGATGTGGCACCCCCTTCCAGTTCGCTCAGGTGCAATATTTGGGGGAATGAGGCTGAACAGGACTTCCCCCTCCTTTCTGCATGGTGGAAGTGGATGGGACAGGGATTTCTCCTCCTAGGAGGGTTTTGACGTTGCTGGGTCTATCCGAGACCTGTTTGCAGGGAGCGATGCCATGGGCATGGCCAACTCCGTGTGCTTTCAGCATCTCCAGCACCCCACACCAGAGAGCAAGCCTCTTACAGGCTCCTCAGCACATATCCTGATGTATCCACACCAGGACAGCCCAGCAAGACTCCTGGAAAGGTGGAACAGATGTTCTGTTGTCTTTCCCTGATCTTCCAGTGCCTTCCATCACTCCTGCCACTGCAACAAAGACTTTTCAAACCCCTGTTCTGGAACAGGCAGCGTTTAACACTCACTTTTTGCCTCTGCTTGACACTGTTTACTTCAGCTGCCAGGCAATGAGGAGTCAGACCCAGCGTGTTTGAGCACTGAGCAAGCATTAGCTGGAGAAACCTGGGATTTTCCAGCGAGCCCGGGGCTGTCCAGCACCTAACTCCCATAGCCTCCTTTGAAATTCCTCCTCTAATTAATAAATAAGTAGCAAGTTTCACTGACATAATTTCAGAGCTATTGCTCTTAATTAAATAACAAGTTATTAAAATAGTTTCAAAACTGGAGTCTTCCCTGCCCAGTTCGTAGTCCTGGGCTTTTTCCCATTAAGTGTCCCCAGTGGAATGCCTTTATACACTTGGAAGTAATTAGAAAAGGTGAAGGATCTCAGACCGCAGAGAAACATGATACTGTTGAGTGTTTGTGGATGATCCTGGAAAAGCAGGCAGTGATGGAAGGACTCATCCCTGCCCCTGCCCATGCCCCTGCCTTCCTGGCAGGATGGAGATGGGAATGCAGAATCATGCTGGGTCTCATCTGCATGGTCTTATTCCCATTGATATACGCATTATTTTTTTTTTATATATATATATATATATGTATATATTTATATAAGCACAACACATATTTATACATATATACACCCATATAACATACCTTTTTGTTTGTGAGTATAATGCATATTATAAATTTACATACAGTGTAAAAAAGAACATAAGATATACATATAAAGAAAATACACTATTACATTAGTGTTTAATGCTGGAGAAGGGGCAGCCAGCACCCAGCTGCACCCTGCTGCAGGTCGGGTCAGCGAGGTAGCTGCACAGTTTATTTTCCTTTGCCTGAGAGAGCTTTGGTGATGAATAGAGGGAGGGGATCCGAGGCTGGGATGCTTCTGCCAAGAATGATTTGGAGGCCTCTTTATATTAGTCAGAGCTTTTTTATTCCTTACTGGAAGGCTGAGATGAGCCATACACCTGATGGCAATGTTGTTCACAGGTCTGCATAATTTTCAAGTATTGCTCATGTGAGCAGCTTGCCTTAATTATAGATTTACTTCTTGCTGCTGTTGGATTGCTTTGTTCCTTATTCTTCAAGATGTCTGTTCCTAGGACACGGGTGTGTGGTGGTTGTGACTGCTTTTGTTTTGAGGGGGGAAAGTATGCCANGGGATGGAGACCAGCCAGCTTCCTAACTATGCAAACAACCCACACCCATGTTCAGTGTTTATCCCTGCCGAGCCCGTCACCATGGTATCTGGGCACCTTTTGCCAAGGTGAGTTGAAGCTCATGGAGCAGATGCTCTGCCAAACCCCAGGCTCTCTAGGCATGTGCCTGGGAGGTCTCCTAGATCAGCTGGATCTTCCAGAGTTACTGCTGCTTGGATAATCCAAATCATTTTGCTGCTGCCTTTGGACCCCCCACCGCTACCTGCCTGGTCCCTGCCTGATTCCTGTTGCCTTGAGCTCCTCCAAGCAGGTGCATCCTCACCTCTGCCATGGAATTTCCTTATGCTGTGTCACACCACGGTGCCATGTGGGCGGCTGGAGAGGTGGATCCACAGCCCCCTGGGCTGGCACTGCTGCTTTCGTGCAAAATTTGGGCCCTTTCTCCACCCTGTGGCTCTGGGAGAGAGAAGAGGAGAGGAGAGGAGAGGAGAGAAGACTGAAAAATAAAACAGCAAAGAGGAAAAAAAAGCAAGAGCATATTTCTGCAAACTATTTAGCTAAAAAAAAATTGTTTCTGTTACCAGTGTTGAGCCATTTCAAAATCGGAAATGTCCCCTCTTGCCTTACCAGCAAGTCATTGCCTCGGCCACTCACTGAGGGGGTGAGAGGAGACAAGCCACATCGGCTCATCCCTGTCTCCAGTGTCCCCTCCAGACCTTCTCCCCAGCCTTGCAGGGACTTCTGGTGCAGCTGCCTTCCCTGCACAGAAATAATCATTCAGGGGGTGGAACTCGAGGCAGCTGTGGATGCATTTGGTGGCTTCTCATTTCCAAGTGGCTGCCCGGTGATTGCATCGCAGCTGCTGTTAAGGTCTGTGCTGAGGGACTGAGTGCCAGCTGAGAGGGGGCTCTGGAAGCCCACCTCAGCTGGGATTAGCACCTCCATGCCACAGCTGGATGCTGGAAATACTGAAAAGGGATGGTCTGTGACAGAAATGGGCCAGATTGGCTTTTCTTTGTCCTAGAATGGTTTGGGTTGAAACGGACCTTAAGGATCACCTATTCCACACCCCTGAAATGGGCAGGGACGCCTTCCACTATCCCAGGTTGCTCCAAACCCTGTTCAGCCTGGCTTTGGACATTTCCAGGGATGGGGCATCATCACTTGCAACTCTCACTGCCTTCTGTCTTCAGGGAGGTGTTGCTTCATGTTGAATTTATGGATGAGGCAACCTCCACCATGGACAGGAGGCAGATCCCAGGCTCTTCAAGGTGCTGGGTGGCTCTGGGAGCTGCAAGGGAAGATGAGAGCCTCTGACAGTTGCAGGATTGTGATTTACATCCGGGCCTAGCCTTGGTTTACTTCTGGCAATTTATACTCTCTTACTCATGTCTGAAGAGAAATTAAAGAGATTAGCTCCTCTGAGCCTGAATTTCCCTGGATGTGAAGTTAGTCAGTAGTTGCATTCTATGAGTCTTGGTCTGGCTTTGAGTGGCCTTGGAGATGCTCTGGATATAGGGTGGTAAAATGAACACCAACTGTTGCATGGGAAGAGGATGACAGATTTTACACTTGTGGCTGCAACAGAGGAGTCAGGTTGCAATATTCCAGCCTTTCCACTGTGCACATGCACTTTCCAAACAGTTTTGTTGCAATTAATTACAGTGCAATTAAAGCAGAACGACAGTGCTAACTAAGGGCAAAATCTTGTGAAACAAATGGTGTTTGGGCTGATTTTGTAATTGCTGCAGGTTCCCCAGATACAAATTACAGTGTCAGGGTTCCTGATTTATGGCAGAGCAATATACACACAGATAACTCAGGGCAAGAGCTGCCTGCGTGGGCTGCAGGTGCAGAGGTCCGTGTCCCATCCGTTCTCCTTGTTGCTGACCCGTGAAGTGTGGGTTCTCTTTGAACTGTCCCTTGGCCAGCAGGGCACAGGTGGTACCAGCTGTCCCCCTCTGCCTCATCCCCAAGGCTTCTCACGGGGTTTCCTCACCAGGGAGCTGTCAGTGCTGTTCTGGGTGCAGCTCCATTCTGGGCAGAGGGATACAGCCACGAATGGGGATGTGGGGGACAGAGGCATCTCACTCATCCATGGTGGTCCAGCCTATGGGACAACATGGCTGATGATGTGGGAGAACATCCAGAGAAGGGTCTGGAGCACAAGTCTGATGAGGGGCAGCTGAGGGAGCTGGGGGGGCTCAGCCTGGAGAAAAGGAGGCTCAGGGGGACCACAGGATCGTAAATCCACAGGATCCCCACAGGATCATAAAATAGAACCATAGAACCAGAGAACAGTTTGTTGGAAGGGACTTTCAAGATTACCTAATTCCAACCTCCCCTCCCATGGGCAGAGACACCTTCCACTAGCCCAGGTTGCTCCAAGCCCCACCTAACCTGGCCTTGGACACTTCCAGGGATGGGGCAGCCACAGCTGCTCTGGGCAACCTGTGCCAGGGCCTCACCACCCTCACAGCCAAGAATTCCTTCTCAATATCCCATCTAACCCTGTCCTCTGGCACTGGGAAGCCATTCCCCCTTGTCCTGTCCCTCCATCCCTTGTCCCAAGTCCCTCTCCAGCTCTCCAGGAGCCCCTTTAGGCACTGGCAGGGGCTCTGAGGTCTCCCTGGATTTTTCTCTTCTGCAGGCTGAACATCCCCACCTCTCCCAGCCTCTCTCCTCATAGGGGAATATTCAGCCATGGAGTGATAATCTGTTCTCCAACTGCCACAAAATCCTGTGGTGCTCATGAACATCCTTAGCTGTGGGTCTGGGGTGACTTCCTGGTGTACCTGGAAAGCCAGGATGGTTCTCACCACCACCCCAGCTGCAGGTTGGGGTTGAGCATCTTCCCCCAGCAGGCTTTGGTGTTGGGTACCAGTGCTCCCTGCAGCACATCCCACCATCAGCCAGGCTCCTGCTCTGAATACTAAATCCTGAGACAGAGGGAAGGAGCCCAAACACTGATTAATTTGAGCCTGCGCTGCTCTTATCCTGGTTTCAAAGTAATTGTCTCTCTTGTCCACAATTTTCTCTCCTTACATTTCACTGCATATTTATTAGGTTTTTGTGAGGCTATCTGCAGCCACATTAAACCAATTTACTTCTTGAAATGTCTGACCTTTGATCTTCCAGCCACTGCCTTTCGGAGGCAGAAAAAGAGCCTTTAATAACGTGTCACATGAAAGGCTGGCTGCAGAGCCTGTCACTTGCACAGCCCGGCTCCAGTTAATAAACTATCCGATGAATCAATTATTGCCTCATAATTGTTACCTATATTTTTGTGCTAAACAGGAAGAGCGTTTTCCCCCTCTTTTCCCAGACACTTTGTCGTCTCCCCCTAGAGGAAACTGATCAGGCGAATGCGTGTAAACAGCTATAACTAATATTTCTCAAAAAAACACCCTCAATCTTTGTAGCCAGTTCTGATCCTGGCAGGTGTGGGAGGGGGTTGCAGAGACATTAGACTATCTGTGTGCATCTCATTTCAGGAGTCCCTGCAGCATGCCTGTGTGCTGTGTCTCCTCAGTCCCTCCAGCTGCCCCCTGCAGCAGGCACAGGAGAGGAGAGGAGAGGGGGTCTAGTGGGTTGCAGAGTGCTTTGCTGGGGATATTCCGGCTGTTTTCCAGGCAACAGCAGTGAGGTAGGGGTGTGTCTGGACTTGTCCATCACGGCAAGGCTGGGAGCAGCCATCCCAATGACCACTCTCCTCACCATCACCTCCCAGCAGCTCCTGGTGTCCTTGTGTGTCAGGGCTGGATGCCTCTGTAGCACTGCTGAAGGACCAGCATCCTTCTCCAGGAGTGATGCCTCACCTCCTCACCCCTGGAAAGGACAGACTGGGGACAGGAGCCCTTCCAGTGGGCTGCTGGCACTACTGGCACAGCCAGCTCTCCATGTTATGAGTCAGGGCAGCTTCCATCATGGTCTTGGCTGCATCCAGCCACACCGTGTACCTTTTATTTTGCGTTCCAGTTATGTATTTGGAGACACAAATAGGTTATCTCTTACTGCTCCATAGAAGGGGGTTGCTGAGAAAAATAGAGGTAGATGTGGCCAAGGTGTTGCTGAAGTAAGGACTTGAGGATGGAGGTGGTGGGATGCAGCGTAGCTCCCATGGGGTCTCTACAGCCTCTGCTGCTGCCCTGAACCGCAAGAAGACCCCTTTTTCTCAGGCTGCTGGCTCTCTGCACCTGGTTTGGACTGCTGTAGGGGATGATGAAGAACATTGTTCAGGTCCTCAGGGAAGCCTGAGCATCCACAAGGCCCCAGGGGTACAAGATGTCAGGAGGGGCCCTCTGCTCAGGCAGCGGGGCTTTACTCAGGCTTTGGGGAGAGATATCCCTAGCAATCCCAGCCTGTCCCCTGCTAGGGGCACATCCACCCCTCTTCTGCTGAAATCAGCAGTGGAGCTGGGCTTCACGGGCGTGGAATGGGCCAGTGAAGTTTAAGCACAGCAATTACAGTTTCTGTCACCTGCAAGGTCTTCTGATGCATCACTCTGGAACAGCGTCTGGCCCAGCAGCTCCATTTCACTCCCAGTGACATCTCTCCAGGGCAGGAGCAGGCAGCTGTCCGGAGGGTACAGATCCATCCTGGACGTGGCCTTGGCAACACGCTTCAACATCTATGTTTTATTTATTTTCCCTGACTCTTTTCATCTCTTACGTGGTTGCTTAACAGCACCTGCCTTTCATGAGGGGATTGGAAAAGGGCTGAAAAATGCAGGAGGCAACCCAGGTCTCCTCTCCCTGCTTTAATCTTCCCAGGCTGACTTCTCGCTTGCCATATGGGAGAGAGACGTGCTCCTGACGTCCCCAGTCTGCAGAACACCACAGCACTGAGCAGAAGCAAAATCTCAAGTTTCAGGGGAAGGAGGAACCATCTGCCCTGCTCTCTGGCACATCTGTGCTGTTTTGGCTCTGTGAGGACTTGACTTCAAGCCTGTAGGGTTCAGCCTCCTCAGAAGGGCTGGGATTAATTGCTGAAATGGGAAATGCTAAAAGTTGGGTGAAGAAGAGGTGGAGAGAAACAAAGAAGCATGGAAATAACTCCGGGTGGATGATTCTTTCTGTCAATCTTGAATGTACTAATGTTCATGGTTAAGATTGTTCCTATAGGAGACCAGTCTGCTGGGTTTTCCTACCATGGATGCTGGGGAAGGTGGAAGTGAGCATCACTGGGGAATCACAGAACCACAGAACTGCTAAGATTGGAAAACCCCTGCAAGGCCATCCAGTCCAACCATTCCCCCAGCACTGCCAAGGCCACCACTGACCCATGTCCCCAAGTGCCACATCCACGCAGCTTTTAAACCCCTCCAGGAATGGGGACTCCACCACTGCCCTGGGCAGCTGTGCCAGGGCTGGACAAGATTTTCAGTGAACAAATTGTCCCGGTATCCAACCTGACCCTCCCCTGGCACAGCTTGAGGCCGTTTCCTCTCCTCCTGTCTCTTGTTCCCTGGGAGCAGAGCCTGACCCCCCTGCCTGCCCCCTCCTGTCAGGGAGTTGTGGAGAGCCAGAAGGTCCCCCCTGAGCCTCCTTTTCTCCAGGCTGAGCCCCTTTCCCAGCTCCCTCAGCCACTCCTTGTCAGACTTGTGCTCCAGACCCTTCACAAGTCTCGACTTTGGAAGTTTCAAAGCAAACCTCAAATTTGAGATGCGATCCAGATGGTCCTGAAGACCTTCATAAATTCTAATGAAAAAATTAAACGTACCAAACCAGACCTTACTCTCTTTATTGTAGATTGCATTTTGGATAGAGGCACTTAATCCACTTTTCAGCTTTAATACTGACTCACACCTTGCTGCCTGCTTCCTGAGCCAGGTAGAAAGTCATGATCAGGCACACATTTTATCCAGGACTGCTTCCAAGTTTCAGAGAGGAAGTTGGCCTGGAATAAGACAGGGATGGGGAGGGATACCTGTGTTAGTCCTGGCCATGGAAAGCCACGTTACCACATTAACATGGAAGTCCTGGAAGCCCCTGCAGAGACTTCCACCGTGTCCTTGGGTTTCTCAGAAATCAACACTTTGCTTTCACACATTCCAGCAAAGAGAGCCCTGGCATTGTGGGTTGATTCTCTTTAAAATGATGCTGTCACTTCTGCCTCTATCTTTTACATTCAACATCCTGTGGCACTCAGGCAAGAGCATCCCAGCTGAGGTGCTATGCATCATTTTCCAGCCCTAAATCCATGAATGCTCACCTTCTGGCCCCCACCATACCCCATCCAGGTGGGCAAGGAGAAATTCAAGCCTTTTTGACCTTCAGCTTTCCTCCCTGAGAGATGAAATTAATACTCCCTGCCATACCTTGGAGGGCTGCTGCTGGGATTAATTAGTTAATAGAACAAATCTCGCTCGCCTGCCTCCATGAGGGCAGTCATCGTGTGGCTGAGTCCAACATTCACCTTTCCAGTGACCACAGGGGACCTTGGGTCTGAATGGCTGGGATTTTGCCACGACTTGGGCGGCAGCATCCCGTGGACCCTGCCAGGATCCGCCCCTTGGGTGGCAAAGGGCTGAGGCTGTTGCGGGGATGCCGCGGGTGCCTCCCTGCAGCCCCACACCGCATAATTCCAGGCTCGCAGTGCTGCCTCTGCAAAGGTAGATTTGGTTTCTATTAATAAGGGGATAATAGCACGGGAAACCTGGCTGCAGGATGGCCCGTACCCAATTACTGCGGTCGCTGGGCTGCAGCAGCCGCTTCCCTGCAATTATCCCACCGCGCGCCAGCACAGCACAGCCCTCTGTGTTTTATTCTTAGCAGCAGAGCCCCGGGCAAGGTCAGGGGGGTCCCTCCAGCGAAAGTCTCTGGCTGGGGGGGTGCAGGAGTTGAGGTGGGGGATGGCAGAGCCACCTCAGTGTCACCCGCCGGTGGTGGGGTCTGTGGGGATGACGTAGAAGCGATGTCCCCCCTGCCCTGGAACATGCAGCCGTGAGGCTGGCAGTGAAGCAGTGTCCTGCTTTGTCCTTGTCCCGAGCCAAGTGGGGCAAGAGGAGTCCTGGCGACCCACAGAGGGCACATTGGCTGCTCTGGGGTCATAGCAATCAGCTTCAGTTTTTGGGGAGGCACAAAATTCACAACCCGGTCGAAGTTCAGTGGTGGCCTTGGCTGTGCTGGGTTAACAGTTGGACTTCGTGATCTTAGAGGGCTTTTCAAACCTAAACAATTCTGTGATTCTGTGGTTTAAGACTGGATGTGATGCCTGGTCTTGCTCCCAGCGTAAAACGGGTTGTATGGAAGCTCTGCTGCTTTGCACCCTCTGAGAATTGGCCCATCCAGCTTAGCAAGCCCACATCGGAATCACAGCGGTAGGAAGGGCAGGGGATGGTCTGGGGATGGAGACTTGGGAAATCCAGGGTGAATTTCTTTTCAAGCACATTCCCTGTGCATCTCTGTGAAGCCACTTTGCTTCTTCATCCCTCAGGTGGGTATCCATAAAGATGGACAAGTGGGATGCAGTGAGAAGAAGGGCATTCCAGCCAGGGAGATCCTCAAAGCCATGCTACCTGAATCACTCTAAAAACATGGAAGACCCTTCCTAAACTTGTGTTAGTTGTGGGAAAGAGATGAATGGAAAGTACATGCTGAGGATAAAATGTGATGCTTAAAGGGCAGGAGTAAAGCCTTTCTGTGAGAAAAGTCCAGCTCGAGCCTGTGCTGTTTCAAATTAAGTTTTTGGTTTCCTAGAGGCAGCAGACAATGGTTCACTCAATTCTCTCCCCACTGTCATTAAAACTCGAGTGTGTTGTCTGGATATAGTATTTTGCCCTACCTTAAGAGCTCTAATCTTTTTAGGACCATTTCTTGCCGCTATCTGCAGACACTCGAAAGCCTTCTCAACCGCGGAGTGAAATACAATCCCTGTCTTGGGGAGCTTTCCCTCCCCTTTGTCTTCTGCACAGACAGAGGGAAAATTACCACTTAACAAATCTGCCAGGTCTGAAATTTTCTCCCCCCCTCCTTCGCCCCTTTTGCAGCTATCATTTGTCGGGGGCTGCTTTCTCCCAGTGCCATCTGCCTTTTGCAGGGAGATGGCGAGGAGCGTTTTATTGTTTGCCGAACAATTCCCTGCAATTTGCTGTTCGCTATTTCTTTCGGGCTCCTTTAATCCTTTTTTTCACTTGCTGCTGCTTATTTTTAGCTTGCACACCATTTGTGTTTGTTCCCCAAAACTGTTTGTATTTTTAAAAGCCTCACTTGGTTGTTCATGGTACTTTTTTTGAGTGTCCCCTCTTGCATGCAAAACTCTCCCTGTCCAGTCCTTTTCCCAGTGCCCTACCAGGATGGGTGGTGGATGCAACAAGCTGTCATTCCCAGCTTCTCTGACTATCCCTTGGGAGCTTTCCTCCATTCCTCCCTGGAGTACCACTCTTCCTTCATGCCCACATCATTTTGGTTTTGTTCAGTGAAAATCCCAGCTGAGCTGTGGAGGTGCAGAGTGATGCCACCAGCCCAAACCCTGCCAATCCCCGCTCCTTTTGGGTGATTTATGCTGTCCTGGTGCAAACCAACATCCTCTGGCTTTTTCAGGTGCCAAAACACTGCCAGTGATGGGCTGAGCCACCAAGCTGGTGCCACCAACCACGGCGTGTGGGCACAAGGTTCAGCACATGGCAAGCACCAGGCATATGGGATTCATAGAATGGTTTGGGTTGGAAGAACCTCAAAGACCATCTCGTTCCACCCGCTGCCATGGGTGGGGACGCCTTCCACTATCCCAGGTCGCTCCAAGCCCTGTCCAACCTGGCCTGGAACACTTCCAGGGATGGGGCAGCCACAGCTTCTCTGGGCAACCACCCTCATGGTAAAAAACTTCCTTATTTCTAATTTAAATCTTCTGTCCTTTAGTTTAAAACCTTTACTCCTCATCCTATTGCAACAACCCTGTGTCCTCATCAAAGCCCGTAGGGTGGCCCTGACCTGGAGCCCCTCTGAGCTTTAGGCTGCCTCTATCCTTGAGGTAAAGCTGAGCCTTAGGCCAGAGCTAGTTCAGGCTGATAGTCTAGACAGAGGGGTGAGCTGGGATTTGGAAAAGCTAACATCAAATTTTGGCTCTGACAAGGGTTTCATCCATGGCCTTTGCAAATTATCAAGTCTCTCTGTTCCTCTCCTGTACAAAACAGGCAATCTCTTTTTTTCTTCCACTGTTTCTTGGGAGCACAAGCATTTAGGAATGGATTCTTTCTTCTTTGGTCTCACTTAAACAGTGCCTTTAAGGGAATGAGAGTCCGACTTGTAGCTGTCAGACACTGGTGCAGTTTAAATGGTCACCACAATTAATAGCAATAGTAATAATAATAGTAATTGTCGTAGTAGTAGTAGTGGTAATAGTAATAATAATAATAATGATAATAAAACCTTGCCCAGTAAAAACTTAGTCAGATCTGAACATTCTCTGAGCCATCATCAGTAAACAATAATATTGGATATTTTTATTTCCTCGCTTGTATGTGCCCTGGTAGGGCTATGCCTCACTCCTGTTGTTCCATGCTGCAGCTGGAGACTTAAAATCCATCTTTTCTCCAGCCCACTATGAGGATTCAGAAATTCAAGCAGGACTTTGTTGTCTGTACAAACATCTCCTGATTTGCCCCAGTTGACTGCCCTGAGGGCAGGTAGCCACATCCTGCATGACCCTCTTGTTCTTGAGCTACCCAAACTGTCTCTGCTGTGCCAGCCAGGAATATATATTTCATTTGTCCCTGGTGGTCCCATCTCCTCCCTCATTAATATTGCAACAACCATTCCTCCCCAAGAGCACCACCTGTCCCTCAGGCAGGCAGGCTTTGACCCTCCTTTTTTTTAGGCAGGTACATGGTAACTCTCCTAACTCCATCCTTCTCAAGACTCAAACCCGCTGCCTTTTTCCTGGGATCACCCAGAAAGTAGATTTATCACAATCATCGTCTCTTTTTTTTTTTTTTAAATGAACAGGTGAATTTATGTTGGAAAAACAACTTGAATTTCCTGACCTCAGA
Source organism: Ptilonorhynchus violaceus (assembly GCA_013397565.1). Lineage (NCBI taxonomy): Eukaryota > Metazoa > Chordata > Aves > Passeriformes > Ptilonorhynchidae > Ptilonorhynchus > Ptilonorhynchus violaceus. The sequence goes on from VZRJ01000963.1 coordinate 260,546, forward strand.
AATTATTAGCAATAGATCTGGAGACACTTTCATATTGGTGCTTTTTTCTGCATTTCCTGGAGGTGCAACCCCAGAGTTGAATCTTTAATTGCTGTTTTCATGAGCATCACAGCAAATGCACTGTGGTTTAGGGGGAAAAAAAGTGGGATCTCTGTTAATAACGAACACATCTCGCTGCTGATATCTCAAACCAACAAAACAGTGTTATTTCTGCTGTCTCCTAATAACAAACTGATTTTCTCTGTTGTCTTTCAACATCTGATGAGTTCTTCCTCCCACTTTCCTTTAAAAAGTGCTATTTTGTTTCCATTATTACTCAATAGTAAAATCTTTTCCCGGCGACTTTACCAGAAGTAGATTTACAGCTGTGAAAATAAGCTTGGGCGTGATGAGATCTTGTCGTTTTATTATCTATTAAGTGCCTCGCATGACTTTGTCTTTATCAAAATGTAATTATGCATTTAAATAGTTCCATCATCTCTTGTTTTGTTGGTTGGTTTGTTGGTTTGGTAATTTTTTTTCCTTTAGGAGGGAAATGACGAGAAAACGCCAAAATGGATGCTTAATGTAACTCGAAATAAGAACGCCGGTGACTTTGCTGGCTTCTTCCAGGGGAAGGGCAGAAAGCACTCACGGTGCGGATCTGCCCGGGGTGATGTTCATGTTAAGGCACATCTTTGGGGTTTTTTTTTTCCTCCCATGCCCATGGAAAAAGCCGGCGTTTCCTGGTTTGAGATGCGGTATTTACTGATCCTTGCGCGGCGCGGGATGTGAATTGTCGTCGGAGGCCCTGGGCGTGGGCGAGCCATTGTATAATGCCCACACCCTTCGGGTGGCTTAGGGCGCGGCGTTGTCTTTGCCTCACCGTGCAGTTCTGAGATGTGTTATTACCCAAAAGCAACACGCCCTTCCGTGCCTCTTTTGTTTTTATTAGGGATCGCTCCGAACCAGCGCTCCCAGCACCTGGCACAGCCGCCGCTGGATGCGGAGCTCGTAACTTAGGCCTGCCCGGGCTTCCCGCTGGGATTCCCTGTGGAGCAGCTCTCACCGCTGGTGCTTTGGGGAGGGAGCGGGACAATTGGGCCACCTGGCATGGCTGAAGACCACCAGGGGCTTGTGCTGGTCTAACCTAGGCTGAGCTCCCAGACAGAGCTTACCTAGACGGAGCTTTCCACGCTGAGTGGCGGTGGGAGACGGAGAGGTGGGAAAGGCGAGTATTTCTGTTGGGACTGGACAGGGCAGGAGGGAATCACCCCTTTGCAGAGGGCTTGCAGCTTGATCCCTGTTTCAGGGGCTTTGCTGGATGTGCCCCACGCAAGGGCTTTTGAATTTGTGAGCTGCTCTGCCTCAGTTTCCCAACCTCCTGGCAGCTGCCCAACTGCTTCTCCCAAGTGGTGAAGGGCCTGGTGATGGCCAGGATAACCAGTTCGTTCTTCAAATGAAGCCATTTCTTTCAAACTGTTTAGGAAAGAGATGTTCCATTGAAGAGCCCACTTCATACACCCTGTATGGCCTTTTGGAGAAACACACCATGGATGTCACATCCTGTCCACACTATGGTGACTCTTCCACCATTTCCACCTGGACAGCCCTCAGGAGCATCCCTGGTGTCAGTGGTGACCCCCCATCAATGGTGACTCCTTTGCTCACCTTTAGGTTGCTGCCACCTTCTCCAACCACCCAGTTTTCTTTCTGTGCAGAGTTTTATTACTTTTTCTTGCCTGAAGCAGGGGGCCATATTTAAATGAAACACATCCAAGGCAAACTTGCAGGGAAGTCTCACCTTTCCTGTGCCACATGATTGAATAGGGGGGCAAAGATGCAACCCCCTTATTAGAGTAATATAATTTTCCATCTCAAATAGGAACCAGGGATGTTTTAATGATTGGGCTCATTAGGTGGACTTTCCACTTAAAGTGTCTGTCTGGCAATTAAGTCTGGAAAAAGCATGACTGATGACCACACCTTCTGTGACTTAATGGGGAGTCTGAAGGCTGATCTTATTATCACACTGATACAGTCTGTGATAAAAAAGAATTTAAGATACTCTCCAGAGATTTATTTGCCCATTAGGGAACTGCCAGGAGAAGGTTAAGGGAACTCGTAAGGTCAAAGCTGAACAGCGGAAAGTACTAAACACTTGGGATCCAGGTGGGCAGAAGCAGGAGGACATGATTTCCACACTTGGCTCCTCTACTGACCTGTCCCATGGCCTTCACCAAGTCACTTTCTTGCTGGTTTTTTTTCCCAGTGTGGGTGGTCATCACCTTGTTGGGCCCCGCGGTGGCCCTGCAGATACTTGATGTAACAGCCCCGTGTCTTTGCCTCAGTGACACAAGTCCTTGCTGCCATCCACTGCTGGATGAGCATGTGGAAAAAGTGGTGTGGAGTGGAAGGAAACACACACAGTCAGGAGGAAAGTAATGGTGATTAGGGCAGGGAGATGAAAAAGGCTACGGCAGAATTTCTGTTCTCTGGCAAGAGGATCCTCATGGGTCCTCAGTGATTCCCTCACCTATTCTGTCTGCTTTAAAACATGACCTGCTGTAATATTTTACTTAAGCCTGGTGTTTAATGGACTGGAACTTATTGTAGAGCTCACTGTGCTGGCTTCAAACCTCCTGTTGGGTACCATTTTACTGACATTAGCTTGCCATAGCTTGTCAGTGATTTTAACTCTGCCGATGGGTTGAACGCCCCAGGATAGAGGAGCTGACTCTTCTGGCTTTGTACTTTGCTTTAGCTTCCTTAAGTACAGTGGGGAGAGATAATTCAGCTAAATACGTTTTAGTACAAAGTGAAGGTTTTGATGACAAAAGAACTGCTCTGCGTCTGGGTCAGTTTTGTCGGATTAAATAACTGTGAAAAATGGAAGCGTTTCATTCCAGCATCTACAAAGTGAAAGTCCTGACTTTTACAGGCAGTATGATTTGTTTAACTCAACGTTTGCTGTGTTTTTGATTAAACAGAGGCCTGGAATTTGGAAAAACATTTTGTTTCAGGCTGAGCAAGTCAACTGTTAACATTTCTCAGTTCCAGAAAGGAGAGGTCCTGCTCACTCCCATCCTTCTCCTGAAAATCCTCCTCCGCTTCACTCTGTATCCTTTGCAGGGGGGTCTTGCCAACTCCAGCCCTGTCTCGTCCATTAGAAAAACAAAGAGTCCCAGACTTCTCTTATCATCCTTCCACTTTGTCTTCCCTCTGTGCCAAATAGAGTGCTGGGAGGCAATGCCCCCCCCATATACTACTTAGATTTGTGTGGAAACTAAATAATTGAATATGAAGGCATTTGCTTTATGTCTTTAAAGAATCCTTTTGAAGTTGACTCTTTTGACCTTCGAGGCCCTGCATAATTTTTTCCTTCTACGTTTTCCTCCTCTTTGTTGTTCCTTGCGCTCCTGTAATCTTCTCTCTTGTCTGCTTCCTTCACCTCCTCCCACCCTGCTCCATGACTCCAGTTATCTGCACTCCGTGTTTGAAGCACTTGGTGGCTGGTGCAGCCAGCATCCTCCTCTCCCCCCAACAAGCCTTCCTCCTGCTCCTCTCTGTGAGGAGCCTCCCCTGCCCACCCTGTTTTCTCCAGATGGTGTTTTACCTGCGCTCTTTCCGCCCCTTGAATTGCTTTTTTTATCTCCCTCCCATTGGGAAATGTTCAATTAGGGGACCTGCCTTAATCTGCTGGCTGGCCAAGTGCAATATGTCCACCCACAGCTTTCAGCAGGGGATGGGCTCCCTTCCCTCTCTCCGGACAGAAGTAGGTCTCCACCCTCCCGTGCTTACAGCCTTGTAACTGTGTGAGCTTCCTGTGCTGAACCCACGTTGTGTCCATCCCCACTGCCTTCTCTGTTGGCCTCAGGGTCTCCCCACAGGGGGTTGTTGGGGCTGTAGGTTCCCCCACTGTCCAGCACGCAGTGGGGCCCTGCATCTCCTGACCAGACTCTGCAATTCTCAGAGTTTGGAGTAATTCAATTAAAGAGGTTTCAGACAGTGAAAAAATACCATTTAGGCAGTATAGAAAAATTGCTACAGAGCCTCAATTTTACCACTTCAGGGAGTGGTTTTTTCTGTTTTGCCAGGAGTTGTAGCACTGCTGGGGTGAGTAGGAGGACTGAGGTGACCTGTCACAGAATCATAGAATGATTTGGAAGGGACTTTTAAAGCTCATCTCATCCCACCCCCTGCCATGGGCAGGAACACCTTCCACTGTCCCAGGTTGCTCCAAGACCCATCCAACCTGGCCTTGGACCTTTCAGGGATGGGGCAACCACAGCTTCTCTGGGCAGCCTGTGCCAGGGCCTCACCAGAGTCAGTGTAAAGAATTTCTTCCTTCTTTCTGGCTTCAATGGGACAAGCAGTCTTCTTTCTAAAGAGTAAATACAGCTCTGAATAAAGGATGTGTACACATGCACACACACATATTTCATGGAGATATTTAGGCATGGGAGTGCTGGTATTGGAGGGGAAGCAAAGCTCTCACCCTGCATTTATCTGGGCAAGGTTTTCCTGCTTATTCACCAGGAGGGAGGAATATGGGTTTGCTCCTGGTGGAGGTAAATATTCATGGTGATTTCACGAGGACTTGAACTCCTCCTGCAGCAGACATGTGAGCTGAGAAAGGGCAGCAGTGGTGAGTTTCATGAAGAGCTGCTCTCCCTCCTCGCCAGGGTGCAGAGCTCATTTTTCCACTGAGGCATCCGTGACAAACACCCAATGGGAGCTGGCATGGGCAGCCAAGTGATTGTGTTGTCACGGCAAGGACTGGTGAAAGAAGAGCAAGATTTATGCCGTGGCTGCTCAGAGGGTTGGAGAAAAATGGCCCAAAGCCAGGAGTCATGCAGGCATGGCTGATACTGTCTTCAGTCTTTTGCCAAGTGTGGGCTGATGTGAAATGGGCTGCAGAGCCCTGGTCCAAGTCTTGGTGGGCATGGCTCCACATCACAGAAACCAGCCATGCAGTTGACACTTTCACTGACAGTCTTAGCAGAAAGACGAGTTGCTGAACTGGCCCTGAATTTAAAAAAAAAAATTAAAAATCCAAAGAATTTTGCAGCGGGAGAAGCTCAACCTTCTACCAGCAGAGCAGATGACCCCAGAAAGCCCAGCACACTCAGACACACAACACAACTGTTGTGATGGGTTTCATTTACTCAAAAGCAGTGAGGGTAGGGCTCTAGGTTGCTCTGTGGAGATGTGGCCTCAGGTGCAGGTTGCCTGCATGCCTGTGGTTATTTCATCTCCTCTGTGCCTTGGCTCCCTACCTGCACAAGTGGAGCACGGAGTCAGGGAATGGTTTTGGTGGAAAGAACCTTTGAAAACTCCCAATCCAACCTCCCGCTCTCAGTCAGGCTCATGCCTTTGTGTGGTTGAGTTTAGAGTATCTCCAAGGATACAAATCCCAGCATTTCTCTGGCTTCATGGTTCAAGGCTTGACCAGCCTGTTACTAAAAAATGCTTTTCTTATGTCTGATCTAAACTTGCTTTGCTGCAACTTCTGCCCATGGCTTCTTGTGCTCCGAGAAGAGTCTACAGTTTTGCATTAGGTAGATGAAAAAATGGGATTCACCCTTCATGCCCTCCTCTCTGGGCTGAACAAACCTCTCTGTTCTCACCTCGTGTGCTCCAGCTCACTGACCATCTCGGTGCCTCCACAATGGCAGCATCTGTCTGGAGACCCCAAACTGGACACAGTGCTCCAGCTGTGGTCTCACAAGTGATGAGTAGAGGGGAAGGATCCCTTCCCTCAGCCTCTGGGCAGCACTTCTGTTCATTCAGCTGAGTGTGTGTCTGGCCATCTTCACTGCAAGGACACGCCACTGAGGTCTGGGCACCACCTTGGCCACCAGGACCAGCAGGTCTTCGTCTGCAAGGTGACTCTCTAGACAAAGACAGGCAGTAATTCCTTCCTGCCGAGGTGGGATGGATGGGAAGTGCCAGGGTCTTGGCAGAGCTTGGCAGATTGTCTGTAAAAATCCAGAGTCTGGAGGATTCAGATGAGGCAAGGGCTTGGCCATGTCATGTTCCCATCTGCATCAAGAACCAGCCAAGGCTCAAATTTCTTCTTTGAAAGAGTGAAGCCTGCTAACCACTGAGAGGAGAGGTGGCTGAAGGAGCTGGAAAGTGCTGTAGAAAGACTGAGGACACACACAAACACTTTTTTTTTGTGTCTCAGGCTTGTTCAGAGGAGGTGCAGCTTGTGTAGCCACCATGGTTACTGATTCAGTACCTGCCCTGTGAATATAATAGGAAGATTTCTGTCTCCACCACTGCCCATCTGTCACCTTTCACAAGCCTAGAAGCAAAAGGAAGAATAAGAGGAATAACTAGAAAATAAAGAAACATTGCAGGCAGAAAGCTATCCTCTGTGTTTCACAATTCTATAAATTATGCCCTTCCCTTCCTCTTTAATCGCCAGGCATATAAAATATGCTTGCAGCAGAATCATATCCTTCCATTAAAGTTTCAGAAGAGAAATACAGGTCCCATCTGCCTGTTTAGCAAAGCAGGGCAGTGCACAACCATTTCTTTTTTTTTTCCCCCCCTCAAAATCTGCTTTATGGCAGGAGTTTTCTCTTTTAGGACTGGCTGTTTATTTCATTTTCTAATTTCAGCGTGTGTTTCCACAAGCCGTCTCCTCTTTGTTCTCACTTGGGTCTCTCTCCAATGCCTTTACACTCAAATGCACCTAAAGAGCAGAGGTGCAGTCTGCCCTCGGTGAAGGTCAAAGGGGAAGGAAGGTCTTTTAGGACTTGAGCAGGGCTGTTAGAGGTGGGTTTGTGCTCTGCAGACAGGACAACCACTGTCTGAACAGCGAGAGTTGGCAATAGTGAGAATTATTAAACTGGATTGTGGAGGCAACCACGTGCTTCACTGCCAGCCCTGCCTGCTTGCTCCCAAGGATATTCATATTTATTGGTGTTGTTCTGGAGTCAGGATGGGCATAAAATCTTAGGGGTCTTAACAGAAGCACAGAATGGTTTGGGTTGGAAGGGGCCTTTAAAGGCCACCCAGTCCCACTCCCTGCCATGGGCAGGGACACCTTCCACTAGACCAGGTTGCTTCAAGCTCTGTCCAACGTGGCCTTGGACACTTTCAGGGATGGGGCAGCCACAGCTGCTCTGGGCAACCTGTGCCAGGGCCTCACCACCCTCTCAGTCAGGAATTCCTTCCCAATATCCCATCTAACCCCACCCTCTGGCAGTGTGAATCCATTCCCCCTTATCCTGTCCCTCCAGGCCCTTATCCGAAGTCCCTCTCCAGCTCTCCTGGAGCCCCTTTAGGCACTGGCAGGGGCTCTGAGGTCTCCCTGGATCCTTCTCTTCTCCAGATGAACACCCCTGGCTCTCCCAGACTGGCTCCAGAGCAGAGGGGCTCCATCCTCCTGATCATTTTTGTGGTAGTCTCAATACCTGCTCTGTGTCTTACCGTGGGTTACACGAGACATGTGCAAGCTGGCCTGAATGATTATTTATAGCACTGCACCCTTAGAAATCTCTCCTACCCAGCAGAAGGACATGTGCCTCTGTTTTACCATAAAGGCTCATTTTCATTCAGTGGCATTCAGAGCAGAGTGGATCCAGAGCACTGGGGCTGTGCGTCTGATTTTTCCGTGCCTGGAGATTTACACCCGCGCTCCTGCTGCCATTAAAGGTGCCCTGCTCCAAGGATAAATCAGGCTGTGCTCTGTTGGATGCTTTATGTGTTTCCCAGAAGTCAGTCGTGTGCGATGGTAGGAAGGACCCACTGCAAATTTTGCACTGGCTTTTGGGGGCGTTTTTGGATGCTGCTGGCGGAATACAACCACAGGGGGATTTATGTTCCCTTTTCCTGATGGGTTGGCCATAGAAGAGGCTTTGCTTTTTTTCTTTTTTTACCACCTTGGGCAAGAAGCTGTTTGGTTTGATATAGTTTCAAATTTTATTTTTAAGCAAAATATGAGAAACGCAGGAGAGGAAACCACACTCTGTTCCTTAAAATTAGTGGAAGAAAGGGCTACAAAAATATTCTCTGATGCATGCATTTGATGAGCATGTACCTTGGCATTGAGGGGCTCTGGAAGTCCAACTGGGTTGTACCTTTTTGTCTAAAGGTGTTTTTCTATAAGGGTTGAGCTCTTGGGCTTATGATGTCCTGTAGTCCATCTCTGTGTGTAAAATGCCAGCAGCTCACATTGGGCTCTGAATCTGCAATGCCATTTGGAAGAGGGAGTCAAAACCAAACCCAGCTCAAACCTCAGCCTTTCGGTACTTACAGGGAGATTATGCAAAAAGATGGAAGGCAAGTTTTTACATGGGCAGATAGTGATAGGACAAGGGGGAATGGCTTAAAACTGACAGAGGGCAGGATTAGATGGGATACTGGGAAGTAATTCCTGACTGAGAGGGTGGTGAGGCCCTGGCACAGGTTGTCCAGAGCAGCTGTGGTTGCCCCATTCCCTGGAAGTGTCCAAGGCCAGGTTGAGAGCAACCTGGGCTAGTGGAAAGTGTCCCTGCCCAAGGCAGGGGGTGGAATGAGATGATCTTGAAGGTCTGTTCCCCACCCAGACCATTCTGTGAGTCTCATGACCTGCCTCAGGGAGCCTGTCTCCAAGGCCATGACCCAGAGAAAGAGAAAGAGAAAAAGTTATAGGTAATTTGGCCATCTACCTCCCCTTAGCTCGCTTCCTGCTGCTCCTCACCTGGCGAGACAGGCGTCTCTCCTGGCTTATTTTTTTAATTCTCCATGCCTTGCCTCCCCTGATCCAATGCGCAGCCTTCAACAACCGCGGGGGAAGACTCCGAATCCCCCCGTTTTTCACCCCCCCCGGGAAATCTGGAGCCACCTGGGCAGCGGGGAGCAGCCCGGCCGCGCCCACGCCCACGGCACCATTGCCTTGTAATTAAATCTCTTCCCCCCTCCCCAGTGGAAGGATCCTGCTGTAAACGAGGGCTCTGTCCGGCCGTATCCGCGCGGGGCGGAGGGCACGGCTCCGCGGTCCCCCGGGGCTTCGCTGCGCGCCTCCCGCCGCCCCTCCCNGTGGTCGGAGCGGGGCTCCAGTGCGTTGGTAAACATTCTGAAGCGCCGGCTTGGGGAAGGAAAGTCCCCGGCGTGCCGCGGTGCCGGCGTTTCGCCCCGCGCTGGCCAGCGGCTTTGAAGTGCGCTGCGAGCGAGCTGCTGGGTTCCTGCCCGTCCCCGGCAAGGACTGAGTGAACAAAAACATATCTATCTATATACATATGTGTGTGTTTAAAACTGTGCAAAATGCAGGAGAGTGCATCTACGCTCCGTTTTGTCGTGCGTCCTCGCAGGGAAACGGGGAAGAAATTAATGTGCTGCAAGGGGCGTTCTGCTCATGTGAGGGATGTAGGAAACGCTAGCATAACGTGGATTAGACAGATCCAGAGATGGGAGGCGAGGTGGGTGAATGGAGAGGTAGAGGCTTCCAAGAGTCTGCTGTTGTTGTGGCCCCTTAACTGATGAATTCTCCTCTCCTGGAGAGACATCACTGCAATATATTTAAGCAGAGGCTGTGGTATTTGTGCTGTGCGAGGAGATGCAGAGCACAGACAGTGAGATGGTGGGGAAAGTGGGGTGAAACGATGATGTTTTCCCACCCAGGACAAAAAGTAGGTCCTAGGATAGCGTGAGTGGTTCCACATGTCTGCTGGTGCTCTTCAGAACATTGCCCAACCACAAACACACACCCAGAGCATCCTCCAGTCCTTTGCTCAGGAGGTGAATCAAACCTGCACCCTGGGAAGAGTACAAAGAGGCAGCCATGTGCTTCCCACGCACATGCAGTGCCCCTTTCCAGCCCACAAATCCTTGGGGTTGCTGTTGTGTTAGATGTTTGCATTTCTTTTTGTTTTGTTTTGTTTTGTTTTTGTTTTAAGAGAGGAAGAGCAAAGCAGCTGCTCTGTAAGATACTCTCTGTGTAGGAGCCGAGAGCCAAAACATCCACAGGCATGGATATAATTGATCAATTTGGGTTGGAAATTACCTTAAAGATGATCTAATTCCAAGTCCCCTCCCATGGCCAGGGACACCTTCTACTAGCCCAGATTGCTCCAAGCCCCATCCCACCTGGCCTTGGACACTTTCAGGGATAGGGCAGCCACAGCTTCTCTGGACAGCCTGTGCCAGGGCCTCCCCACCCTCACAGCCAGGAATTCCTTCCCAATATCCCATCTAACCCTGCCCTCTGGCAGTGGGAAGCCATTCCCCCTTGTCCTGTCCCTCCATCCCTTGTCCCAAGTCCCTCTCCAGCTCTCCAGGAGCCCCTTTAGGCACTGGCAGGGGCTCTGAGGTCTCCTGGATGCTTCTCTTCTGCAGGTGAACACCCCCAGCCTGTCTCTATATGTCACAGTGCACTGCAAGGTTCACCTGTAACATCCTGCAGGTTTCTCTGGACGTGGTAGCACTTTTACTGGACCAGTCTAGTTAGACTTGTGCTGTTTCCCCCTAAGCAGCTGCAGTGGAAGCTGTACAGATGTTGCCTTTCGCATCCAGCTGTGCCAGTGGATGACGATGTCTCTCTACTGGAGGCTCTTCTGGATCCATACTCCAGGAGCACGAGCCAAGTTCTCATCACCCACCTGCCCAAAGCAGTTGGAAGAAATCTGTTTGCTGCTTTTTCCCAGCAGAAATTGGGATCTTCATAACCCCTCAAAGGCTGAGCTGTGTGGAGCAGTTGCCTCTGGCCTGGTAGTGGATGAGAAGCTGGGGTTCCTTTCTTATGGCTCTGGCACATCTTGGATCAGAAGAGAGCATCTGTCTTCAGTCTTGAAGTGCTGTATAGGAGACTATGCCTTAGAGGGCTCAGCCACCTTGCTAGAAGATGCCCTTGCAGTGGTGTAGCTGTCTCTGTTCTGCCTCTTGTGCCCATGCAGCCCTTTCTGCAAGTCACAGACTAGCTGCACTTCCCATGTCCCATCCTTGGAAGTGTCCAAGGCCAGGTTGGACAGAGCTTGGAGCAACGTGGTCTAGTGGAAGCTGTCCCTGCCCATGGCAGGGGGTGAAACAAGATGAGCTTTAAGGTCCCTTTCAGCCCAAACCATTCTGGGCTCCTGTGATCTTCCTGGTGGCTGCAGCACAGAAGTTCAGTGCAATTCAGATCACTCTGAAGTCTGTCCTGCAGACCACTGTAACATCCTCATCCTCTTTGCACTGGTGCAAATCCAGAATAGCATCAGTAAAGTCCCTGGAGTCAACCCGGAGTTACACCAGGATAAATAAGAATACATTTTACCCAGCAAAGCCCAAGAAAAGTGCAATTCGGTTCCAGCAAGGCCAAGTTCTGGCTGTAGGCAGTGCCCTGTAATTCAAAGACTCCTTTGGACATCCCCTTTGAGCTGAGGCATGTGAGCAGCTTCCCTCTTCCCTTAAAGCTGTTTCCTTGTAAAGCCTCTGTGAACTCGTGCGTGCGTCGATGTTATGGTTATCACACATGTAATTTCATCTGACATTGTAATGACAGCGTGGGGAGTTCAAAATGTAACAGTAAATATAGTTGTTTGCGGAAAAAAAAATACCAGCATCCTAGCCCATCATCCTGAGTGCCTCCTTCACGTCATGGGAGGGATGCAGACAGACTCCAAACACCATCAGCATTTCTGGGTTCCAGTTGGAAACTGCCTGGAGTTCAGGATAGGCCAACACAAACAGGCGAGACTCTCTCTCTCTACATGTCAGGGATGCCTTTTCTCCTCCTTTTCCCTATTTTTTGTTTTCTTTTGGAAGGGTCACCGCTCTAGAGAGGGGAGAGGCTGGGGGTTCTCCCTGCTTGCTTGGGCTGTTTCTGTAGCCTGTGGTGTGATGCACCCCAGGTCTTGCACTCGCCCTCGGCCGGGAGCCGAGTCCTGACTCGACCCCTGGTTATTTTTGAGTGCTGTCGGTTTGCGATGCTGTACTGAAGGGTCATTTGCCAATTCCATTATAAGCCTCATTTACAACTCAGCTGGTTTAAATCAGATCAGACTGTGAGTTGGCATGTGCACAGAGTCAGCTGGGATGTAGGACTTGCCTGCTGAGGGACCTGATCTTGCAGACCCCCTCCTTGCTTGCAGAAGCGTCGGTTGAAAAAAATTAATCCTATTGATTTTGAATTTTTTTTTTTTTTCCATGTGTTTGAGCGAAACATCTAAGCAGTGGATATTTTTCTTTTCCGTCTTCCAGGGAGAGTTCAAGTGGTTTTTTTTCTGTTGGTCCTCCACCAGCTTTGACTATATTTACCGAGCTGGGCATGGGTGGGCCCTGCCGGATCGCACGGATTGCTCAGGCGGGTGAGGCTGTGCAGGATCTGAGGGCTGAGCTGAGGACTCAGCTGCTGTTTAGCTTACAACCAGGCTGGCAGAGAAACCAGAGACTCTGCATGCAGAAAGAGCTGAGATACAAATGAAATCTGAATCTGACCCCAGATCTTCAGTTAAATTGCTCTGTAACCTTGAGAGCTGGATTAAATCATCCCTGGAAGACAGGGAGTTGCCTCTGGATATTTGGTGCTTGGGCCACGCTATAAGGTTATGCTCATATATTACCTGTGGTCTTCAGAGAGCTCATTAGATGGTTGGTTTACATATAAAAAGTCTGGATGAAAGTGTTATCCCCCTTCCCTGACCATCCTGTGCTGAAACCTGGCAGTTTTTCCACTAGAAATGCCCAGGCTCAAGAGTTAGAGACGTGATGCATCTCACTGGGGTTTCAGCATGGCCAGGACAATGTTGGCTTGCAGAAAAAATGGTCGTGGAATCACAGAATCATCAGATGGCTTGGGTTGAAAGGGACTTTTGAAGGTCATCTGGTTCCAGCCCCTTGCCATGAGCAGGGACACCTTCCACTAGACCAGGCTGCTCTGAGCCCCCATCCAACCTGACCTGGAATGTTTCCAGGGATGGGGCAGCCACAGCTTCTCTGGATAACCTGTGCCAGTGTTTTACCACCCTCATCATAAAGAATTTCTTCCTCCTAGCTAGTCGGAATCTCCACTCTTTTAGTTTAAAGCTATCATCTCTTGTTTCCACGGATGGAGCATCCCTGAAGTTCCTCCTCGGGGCAGCAAAGGATGAGGAGGTGCAATATTCACCCACTCTGCCTAACCCTCCTCTGCAATGGGGCAGGGGCCGTAGGTGACTCAGAGGGAGACACTCATGGGTAAAATCTGTGTGGGTTTGGTCTCTTCTCTGAACCAAGGTCTTGAATTTTCTTCCTGTCTTGGGCTTGACTGCAGCAGCAGCGTACAAGCCCAGGACCATCCTTCTGCCCATGGTACAGATGATGGGGTGGTGGTGCTGGAGGGGCCGTGTCTTTGCAGGCTGGATTACCATTGCAGGGCGAGATGCTCTGCAGAGGCACCTTCCATGAACACATCTCTCCAAAAAGCCTCCTCATGTCTGTGTGGGAACTCTTCTGGCCTGGCCATAGCACAGGAGCTTGTGTGTTTAGAACTCCAAGACTGAAATGGCAATTACAGGCGAATGAGGCTGCAAGGGCTCTCAGGAGAGCCAAGCAGGAATATAATATTTTGAGTTATGCCAGAGTTAAATAGACCAATCTGAGGTACCTCTCTCCTAAATACCTGTGGGATTATGAGCCTAATGAACGGCAACACAGTGTCAGCAACACAGGGCACAGGGGGAGCTGAAAGGAGAAGCTGAGCTTGTGTTATGGGGCTTGGCCCAAAGCAGGAAGAGCTTTAGAGAGGTGCTGAGCTGCTGAGGTTGTCCTTGTGAGAGGGGACAAGGCTCCTGCCTCTGCCTTGGTGTGAGTCTGGAGACACCTTGGGCCTGGTAGCATCTTGGCCAAAACATGGGAATGGCTGGGGGCTCCCAACTGAGAGACAAAATGGAGACCAGCAAGAAACGCCCCCAGACAGGGATGTGTGCCTGTGGGGATGCCCAGTGGTGCTGCGAGGGAGCCTGGGCAGGGTCTGGAGGAGCAATCCTGCCCGGGCAGGGGATGGGGTGCAGCTGCTGCCAATGCCACCGCCAAGCCGAGCTTCCCACCCCACCGCTCCTGGAGCCTGCCTGTACCTGCTCCCAAGCCGATATTAAGCCTGCTCAAACACTGCACCGCCTTCTCCTCACATTGTTTTCTGTACCCCACACCCAGCACCAAAATAGCGATAACCCCCCCTTCCCCACCCTCCCGCGGTGACTCAGGCTGGCGAGCAGGCACACATCTGCTTCTGATTTAATGTGCGAGCGCTCTGACCCTTTTATTTTTATTCCCAAAGTCCTCCCGTCAGTGGCTTTCTCTCTGGGGGCGAGAGGAGGAGAAGGGAAGGGGAAGCTGGATCCCCGTCCTTCGCTCTCTGCCTTTTTGGAACCCTCAAAAAATGTATTTTATTTTGGAGCCGTGTTTTTGTGTGGGCTGGTGACAGCCTCACCCGGATCCGCGTCCAAGTCCCTCGCAATCCTGTCCACTCCGGAGGGACGCCAGCCAAACCAGTTTTCCATGGTTAAGCTGGGCACATTTTTCCGCCGTGGTTGGTTGGTGTNNNGTGTGCACGCCGTTCAATAGGAGCCTTTTTTTAATTTCTTTTCCTTTTTCTGGCTCTGAAGAAGAACAGGACGAGGGAGAGCGAAGGGGCTGGCCTGTTCTCCCAGGAGAGTTCAGAATGGGAGGAAATGGCTTTTTTGGCTATTTTTAAGGCCGTGCTGGAAGGAGGTACCTACCACTGACGTGCTCATTGGGTTGTAATGCTGTGTGTCCATCGGGATATATCCTATATATGTATCCCATATCACTCCCTATAGCAGGGTCTGGGGCACAAGGGGAAGGTGTTGGAGGAGACTGGCTTCAGACACATGGCCAGAAATGCCACCAGCAATGTCACTTACCTCATGGACCCTTCTCCATCCATGCCAGAGCTGCTGGGGGGACCAGCAGCCTGATGTTCATCCAGGCTAGCCCTGGCGTGGGCATATCTCTGGTGGGGATTTTCCTCTTGCTCTCTTTTTCCCTCTCGTTTTGGAGGCGTGGGAGGGGGAGCGCGTCACTTGGAGTGTGAACGAGTTTCCGTGAGAGTGGAGTGGTTGCACAGGATGACTGGAAATGCTCCTGTTTCACTGAACATATTCCCTCCTCCCACATGTATGTTAAGTGTGTGCATGTGGATATATGGAGGGGAAATACCTACCCAGCATCACTGCCTGTACCAGCAGCCTCGTATTGAGCATGGCCAGGAGCACAGCAAGGCTACACAGAGCTATGTAAACAGGGACCGCCGACAGTTTCAAGGAAAAAAACTGGATATTGAGCATCTCCAGCCTTTCAGCATCTTCTGAAACCTCAGCAGAGAGGAGCAGGAGGGAGCTGATGCCCAGAGCACCATCCCCCTCAAGCTCCAGGCCTCCAAGGGGCTGATTGAATGATGGGGGCCAAGGCTGCAAGAAAAGGCTGTGGTCAGATGTGACCACCCTATAAAGTCTCCTCTCTGGTACCTGCCTAAATGCTGTGGTTAATTAATTTGCCCCTGCTCTGTGCGTGGATGAAGCCCTCAAAACACCATCTGGAGCCAGGCGGTGCTTTTGATGTAGCTCCACTAATTGTTTATGTTTATTTGACCATTTATCACCATGATCCCCCTTTGCCAAGACCTCCTCAGCACATCAGATGGCATTTGTCATGCAGCATGCAGACTTCATCAGGCCGCCACCCAGAAGTGACCGGCAGCTCCTGATTTTGGAGCTTTACATAAATTCTGAAACTGGGAAGTGTGCTGGGTAATTTAAAGAAGCCGGAAAGAGGAAACCAAAGTGAAAATGTGGCCCTTCAATTATAGGAGGCACTGAACTCTATTCTGGCCCTGCCAGGGCTCCTGCTGGCATTTAACTGGGGGCTGAGAACTGCTTCCAAGGAAATAGGAGAGCCATGAGGATTGGTTGTGGTGATGTGATCACAGAATCACAGAATGGTTTTGGGTTGGAAGGGACCTCAAAGATCAGGTAGTTCCAGCCCCCTGCCATGAGCTCAACCTGTTCATCATCACGTGCCGTCTGAGAGCTCAACCTGAGCCACGAGTTCCTCCCCAGAAAGAAGCTGAGGCCAGAAAATAAGGCCTTAAATGGACTGGGGTTGGGTCCTGGTGGTCATGGAGCAGCAGCAAATTCCCATTACAAGCAGTAGCACCCAGCCGTTCAGCTCGCTGAGGGATTATTTGATTCATGATATGCAATTTTGCCAGATCGTATCTGTATGTAAACAAAGTTGATGAAGTACAGAGTGCTTCACGTAGGCTCTGGGTGGCTGGAGTTAACCTGCAGGGATGGATTTGTTGACATGTATAAATAGTCTTTGAAAGTTCCCTGGAATGGATTCACGAAGGGCAGGGGATGTTTTGGCCTCCACACCTCGATGAGGAAATGAGCGGCACCTGTCACCACCGTGCACCTTCCCAAGCAAATAGTCCTCGTGGTGCTTCCCGAAAGATGTTGCACCAGAGGTATCCAGCAGATCTCCAGTACTGATGTGCCCCAGGTCTGCTTGGCTGGCTAAACTCCTGCATGCATTTTGGAAACTGGGAAGAGAAGGGGTTAAATATGTTGGGTTTGGGATCATTGGAAACTCTGGAGATGGTTCTAGAGCACCTTTTATTTTGGATTCCCTGATGGGACTTCAGTGAAGATGGCTTTTTAGTGGCCTGCTTATAGGAAACTAACAGTTCCAGCTGGAAAAAAAAGGTCAGTTTTATATAGTATGTGCAAATATACATAGTTCACATGGGCTCAACTTGCCAGCCAGATGTTGGTAAGGATGAATCTTTGTATGCCCAAGGATTTTGTTCAGAGATTAGTATGAATATTGAACAGTCCAGTAGGTAATGAAGAAATACCAGGGTGAAGGTCACCCCTGTGATCTCACTCCCTGAAGCCTAACCACTTTAATTATGTGATCAAACCATGCTCGACTTCTGGGGCTCTCCCGTCTCCTGCATCCTGGGCTCTGTGGAGGGCTGGGCTCCTTGGCCACCCCTCTCCTCCCAGCATCAGTGGGAGGTCTGCATCTGTGTCAGCATTGCTGGGGCTCTGGTTGGCCTTTGCCCTGGCATCCTGTGGAGCATCCCTGTAAATTGTACTGACCTGTTCCATTTACAGAGCTGCTCCCTTGCCAGGAGACATGTGGGGTAATGCCGCCTCTGCAGCCACACATGGGGCTTCGTCCCCATCCTTGCTGCCAGCCAGCATCTTCCAAGGAGAATGCCACCTTCTGTGCATCCTTCCTCGCCAAAGCATCACTTTAGAAGCCTCTGCCCTTTCCTGCTCTGTCCAGATCCAAGCGAAATCCATGGGTTTTTGGTGAGATCCTCATTTTTTGGGTGGATGAGCTCATTAAAAGCCGAACACCCCCAACTTTCCCAGCTCAACCCCGTGTTTCCCGGGCTGGTCCCAAGGGGAAGGCTGGCCCCAGTGACTGGAGGCTGGGGCGGGTGCCCAGCCCGGCAGTAAAACCCTGGTGGTGCTGCTGTGGGGCGGGTCCCTCCCACAGAACCACCTTTGGGTCTGCAGAGTGGGTCATGTCCTTCCAAACCCCGGTGGTGTCCTTGCGAGGGAGGCAGCGGCTGGTGTCGCCACGTTTTCCTCATCGTTTCAGGCATCCCAGGGAAGCGATTGAAAGGAGAGGAGCTCTCTGCCCCACCTTCCTGCTGGAGGGCAGAAACGCTTGCTGCTGGGGTGGGTGGTTTAATAACATGTTCTTCTGGAGACGAGATGTTCAGAGGGGAGGTGTGCCCCTATATTAAGGAATAAATACTAAGGGAATATTTGCCCTTTTTAGGTTTCACACCTTCCTTTTTTTTTTTCAATGAAAAAATAAACTCACCTCTCTGCCTGCTTTCAAATAGGCATTTAGGGATCCCAACTCTTTCTTGGTCAGCCAGACTGGAGAGGGGTGCTTGGCCAAGGCAGTGGTGTTGCCCCTGTGCAACTGGTTTTGAGTGGGGTGTCAGTATGGGTGGCTTTGCTCAGGGACGTTCGCACAAGGGACTTGCTCAAGGTCGTGAAGCAGTCAGTGGATGCAGGAACAGAGCCTCAACATCCTTACAGCCCCAAACCAGAATCACTGAATGGTTTTGGTTGGAAGGCACCATCTTGTCCAAGCCCCGTGCCATGGGCTGGGACACCTTCTGCTATCCCAGGTGGCTCCAAGCCCCCTCCAGCCTGGCCTTGAACACTTCCCAGGGATGGGGCAGCCACAACTTCTCTGGGCAATCTGTGCCAGTGTTTTTACACCAAATAACAGGAGCAGGAGTGATCAATCACTGGCCAATGTATCCCATTGAAAGTAGCTGTAATATTTTGACAGATTACAGTGATCTCACATGCACATCTTAATTGCCTCATTATGAAGAAGCACAAATAAAACTGGGGGAAAAAAATAACCCACATATATTTATGGGCTGATGGATGTTGCAAGCAGGTGTACACAGATGGGACCATGGGTGGATGCAGAGGGAGAGCAGCCAGCCCACCCTGGCTGCTGCCTCCACTCCTGCAGCCTGGAGCAGGGATTGGGAAAGAGGTGCAGGTAGCAAAGCAGCAGAGCCAAAGCATCAGAGCCTCAGGGTGCTGAGTGCTCCAGGCCGGGGAGGCGGTGGTAGAAAATAAATCAGGATGAGGAAAGGTGTTGAGATCTCCTGATGACTCTCCCTTTCTTGGAAGTGTTCAAGGCCAGGTTGGATGGGGCTTGGAGAAGCCTGGTCTAGTGGAAGGAATCCCTGTCCGTGGCAGGGAGTGGGATGAGATGAGCTTTAAGGTCCCTGCCAGCTCAAAGCATTCTGAGATTCATTCTATGATTCTCTGACTCCCTCTTCTGACAGGGTCAGCAGTATGGGCTGGCCTAGGATCATCAGCACCTCTGGGGTGCTCTGCTGGGTGGTCTCATGCTTCAGGGGTAAAGCCTGAATTCCTTCAGGGATTTTGTGTCAGCAAGGGCCGAGGGATGCTTGGGAACGGGGGCAGCACCTGGCCAGGATGAGGGAGCAGTGGTCAGGGCTGTTCAACCCCAAGCCTTGCCCGTGGCCTTGCACCCTGAATCCCTCTCCACACACAGGCTGGGTGAAGGGAGGAACTGGAGACACCTTGTTTTGCCTGGAAAAATGACATTTTGACACCAGGAGCAGGCAGAGATCAGCTGGAGCCTCAGGCTCCTTCCTCTGCTGTGCTGAATGCAGAATGAGCCTGGCATGGGGGGGCAGCTGTTTTGCATCCCCAGCTTGCCCTGGGGCACCCCCATGTCTTTGGGGGGGCACTCCCACAGAGAGTCNTAAATATATACAATATTAATAAAAATTATAAATATCTAAAATATACAAATAATAAAATATTAATGCATTCGAATATTAATATATTAAAATATTAGAGTATTAAAATATTGAAAAGCTGCATGTTACAGCAATTATGTTATATGCCAACATACAATTAAAAGCCAGAATTGCCATCTCCCAGCTGAGACTCAGGTTGTGAAGCATTGTCCCTGTGGATGGGCAGGGGACATCTCCCGTCCCTGACACAGCCCTGAACCAGGAGCCACACGTTGCACAAGCCTGGGCTCTCCCTGGCAGCCTTTATCTCCTCCAAGGGCTCGGCTTTTCAGGGCGTTGTCACCGGGGGTGAGGAAGGAGATGGGAAAGGGAAGTGCTGGTGAAGAGCCCTCACAGGTCACAGGTCTCTTGCTCCTGCCCTCAAGCAACACTGAGACCCAGGGGCAGGATCCTGTCCTTCCTTGGAGCTGGCACATCTCTCCAGGGCTGCTCTGACCTGTGTCAGTGCTCCATTTCCACCCACACAAACGAATATAGGCAATATGAGTTTGCTTTTATCCATTTTCTGTGCGTGCATCTTTATAATCTATTGAGTATACACTTCTGGTTTTCACTTACCACGGTGCTAAAGTGAGCTTTTTGCATCTCCCTCTGATATTTCAATTTGATATTTCAATTTTACATTCCCGGTTTGCAGATGCTGTATTATACTGAAGGACGTTGGAGTAAAAAGAGTAAAAAAAATTTTAAAAAAGAGAGGCTTTTTGAGCAGCAGAGTGCCTGGATGAGCTTTGGGTCACCCAGGGAGAGCACATTGCAGATGGTTTGTAATGTTGCTGTGGTCCCTGGCTTGTATCTGTGGGTTTTGACCCAAAAAGGGGACAAAGCTTAGCTCCCCCAATCCCCCTTTTTTTCCTGTTGCAGCTTCAGGTGTCTAAATCTGTTGGCAGAACATGGAGGGGAGCAGTCCAGTATTCCACCATCATTTTTTCATAAGTGGGGCTTTTCCTGGCAAGAAAGTAATGAATGAGTTTTAAGGATGACCATAAATGCAATGTTTCACAACGTCATTTGCAGAATGCATTTATTTTAGGTGCCCTCCACCCTTTCCACCATCTCCCTCCAGTTTATTTTAACAATGCTGTAATTTTCTATTATAAAATGGGAATTTTCTGTTTAACTCCATGTCCTCTGCTCAGCATTTGCATCTGTGTGTGTGTGTGTGTGTGTGTGTGTGTGTGTGCATGCACTGGTGACATTTGTCACCATCAGATGCTATTTTTAAGCCTGTTATTATTGAGGACCCCACCCTTGGCTTGGGGAGGGGAAGGGGGGAGCGCAGGAGGAGGGAGAGGAGGGTGGGGAAGGAAGGAAAACGTCAGCCTCAGCACACTTCCAGCCTCTGGCCATCAGCCTCCCCGGGGGCATGGGAACCATAAGGTCATTTCTCAAGCTCACTGAGCTCCAGAGCTGTCAAACCACCCTGCAAGTTTAAAAAATG
The DNA here is from genome assembly GCA_013397565.1 of Ptilonorhynchus violaceus. Taxonomy (NCBI): domain Eukaryota; kingdom Metazoa; phylum Chordata; class Aves; order Passeriformes; family Ptilonorhynchidae; genus Ptilonorhynchus; species Ptilonorhynchus violaceus. The sequence goes on from VZRJ01000963.1 coordinate 281,281, forward strand.
CAAATGTATGCAAATGAACGGGCTGTTTCTCTCCCTTTCCCCCC
>VZRJ01000964.1:0-66872 GCA_013397565.1 Ptilonorhynchus violaceus
TGTATTTTGATTGCCAATTTGCCTGGCTGTTCATCAGCTGCCGAGCACTCAAACGAAGAGAGTTCTACCAGGCACCAAGGAGGGATGATTCTTGGCAACCTCAGTGGAGTGAGTGAATTCAGACTCCTGGGTTTTTCTGAAGTCTCTCATTTGCATCCTTTGCTCTTTGTGGTTTTATTATCTCTCTATGTTCTCACCTTGATGGCAAACACAGTGATTGCTTTTGTAATAAATGCTGACAACACCCTTCACACCCCCATGTATTTCTTCCTCACTCAGCTGTCCTGTTTGGATATCTGCTATTTGTCAGTCATTATCCCAAATATTCTCGAGAATCTGATGGTGGGAACAATAGGTATTTCCAAGACAAGGTGTGCCATGCAGATGTTTTCCTTCCTTTTCTTTGGGGTTGCTGAGTGTTTCCTCTTGGCTGCCATGGCCCTGGATCGCTACGTTGCCATTTGCTGCCCTTTGCGTTACGTTATTACCATGAACAGCGGGGTCTGCAGAAGCCTCGTGGCTGGGACTTACCTCTGTGGGGCTGCTGTGGGCTTGGTGCACACCACCATAACGTTCAGCTCCCCCTTCTGTGCTTCTGCCATCAACCACTTCTTCTGTGAGATTCAACCCCTCTTGGACCTGCTTTGTGGCAACGCTTTCCCGAGCGACATTCAAGTCATTGTGGTGGCTGTCTTTGCTATTTTGACTCCTTTCCTGCTGATCATGTATTCATATATCCGTATAATTTCCACAATTCTTCGGATGTCGTCGGCCGAAAGCCAGAGGAAGGCGTTTTCCACTTGCTCCTCGCACCTCTTGGTTGTGACTCTTTTTTACGGCACAGCCAGCTCCATGTACCTGCGGCCGAAGTACAGCTACCGTGCCTCTGTGGATAAGTTCCTCTCCCTTTCTTATTCTGTGGTGACTCCTCTATTGAATCCTGTTATTTACAGTCTGAGGAATGAGGAGGTGAAAGGAGCCCTGAGAAGAAAATGGAGAAAAATGAATTTAGTGTGGAAATGAAACAGAATATTTGCGTTGTTTTGTGTGGCTGAGGTGGTATTTTTCACTCAAAATTCTTGCTCAGTAAAAGTAATTTCCAGATAAATCCCAAAACCACTTCAGTTTTTGGGGAGGAAACAGGGAGAAAAGTGGAGATTTTCAACTGTAAGAGGGAGCATTAAAAGCTACGTTAAGATTTTGAAAGGAAACTTCTTCCACATACTTAAGAAATCCTTAAATAAATAAAACTTTTTCTTCTCTTTCTTTTCCCTGCTATTTGTCAGAAACTTTAAAATTGTGTTTTACATATTTCTGACTTTTTGAACAAAAGAGTAATATTCAGGAGCCTGATGTTACTGAAAAAACTGAGAATAATATGTTTTCATCAGTTTGCATTTATTTCTTAAAAGTGTTTAGTAAATCTCTTCGGGGAAAGGAGAGGACATAGTTCAGGCTATAATGTAGAGCCCAGGAAATTATTGAGTATACATTATTAATTCTGAGATTGTTATTGGGAAAAAAAAAGGTCTGCAAAACTGCATTTCAGCCCCACTGCTCCAAAGATCTTTCTTTAATTTTAGAGTCATTGTTTTAAACATTTTAGACCAAGTCTAGACTAAATTTTTTTACATTTGAAGAACAGTCTATTTTGTATAGAATGTGGATCAAAATCTGTTATTTCATGTATGGGTTTTGCCTTTAATATTTCTACTACTGATTGCTATTATGTTATTAGGACATATTTGACTTTATTAACTAGAAAGCTTTGCACTCCATGACTGAAAATTCATGGAGGAATTTAGGATTCATGTGCCCTAACTGAAACATAAAAAGGTCACTCATTGAAGTCTGGGAGAATAAATCTAATATTTCATTGGAAATGGAGGCAAATAGCTTCCTCCAGAAAGAAATTCTTCCTACATGTCATAGGTGTCTCTTTCAGAAGATGAACCAACGGAATGGAAGGGAAAAACAAAATTTACACTGGGACTAATACAGCCACCAACTTGCTTCACCAGCAGCTTCTTTCTTTTAAAGGACACACTTTTACTACTCAGGCTACTCATGATTTTGTGGCCCTTCTTCAAGACATGTATCTGGTGTTCTTCAGCCTTTGTTCTGTAAATGTTTTATGATGTTATGATGTAAATGTTTTTGCTTATGTAAGGCAAAATTAAAAAAAAAATAGAAGTAGCTTGAAAGTGATGAAGTATTTGGAGTTGCTAAAGTTCCCCCTGAGATACTTGCATTTCTTCATCTGTGTCTTGGATCACTTTAAAAAGATTCTTCTGTAGCTCTTCAGTACATCCAGTATTGGCAATCACAGACAGATTTCTCAGTGACAAAGGGCACCTCCTTAAATACTGGAAATTGTACTTAAAAAAAAAGAAAAAAGAAGAAAAGCCCTTTTTTAGTGTTAGACATCATATGCTGGAATATCTTTCCAAGAGAGGTGGTGAAGTCTTTATTCTTGGAGATATTCAAAAAGCTTTGAGCAGCTCTGGTTGGCAGAGTGTTAAACTGTGGCACTTGAGCAATCCCTTCCAGCCTCAGCCATTCTGTTCTTGATTAATAACCTGGGCCAAATGTAATTCATTTTATTGTCTGGAGCAATTTCAAAGCCAGCAGCCATTAACCTTGAGTTCTTACAGGGAAATTTTCTTTACTTCTGTAAGAAGTTGAAAGAGCTCAATCTTCCTTTTGACCCCACCAACAAATGAATCTTTCGAATACAAGAAAAAAAAAAGCAGAAAACTGCCAAAATTGTATGTCCCATTGTATGTTAGCAATAATGTAAACCTCTAGATTAATCTTGTGAAATGTAAATAACTGCATTTTAAGTGTAAATGACTGCATTTTAGCTAATCTGTATGGACCTCCTTTATTAACAAAAAATTCTAGGCTGTATTTAACTAATCTCACCCTCAAGAAACATCCTTGGTATTTTCTTATATGCAAACATGCAGATAACCAATTCTGATCAGGTTATTCCCAGGTGGCCTTAAATGTACCCACTGTGATTTTTTTTTGGTCTGATCGTTTTTGTAATGTGACTCTTTCCAAAGAGACCATTTGATTGAACATAACCACTGTAATGCTCTGTAACTGTTAATCAAATTTTTTATATTAAATACTTAAAGCATAAATGATATTGAGAAGTTAAGGACATGAATTACTCCTTAAGTTAATCCCTCATTCCTGGAAATAATTGTAAATATAAACATCATAAAAATGTGGTATTCTTAATTTGATGTCATCTGAATTTTTATCTTGAGAGTTTGCAATTCCACAGAAAAATTATGAGGTATAGCTCTTCGCAGAAGTTTAACATGTTTGTTTTTAATCACATTTTAATTTGTACCAAAAAAATTAATTAAACCTGAAAAAGATAGAATATTTTTCAGCACAAATTAAAACAGAAAATGAGCCGCCAATAAGAGATTTAATTAATCATACTTTCAAATCTCACTTCTCATTTAAAATATAAAAGCATTTTTGAGACATATTTTATATCACTGTTGATGTAATTAGAAAATAATGTACCATATTACTTGAAGGAGTTATACTGAGGGGATGTTTAATTTTTTATTATAATGGAGGCCATGGGTTGTTGTTTTAATTATATCTTTATTTTCTCTGTACCAAAGATAAGTAGGAGTGATTTAGTGGTTGTTGGTAAAGGTTGGAGACAGAGATTTTAAGATAAATTTAGAATTTCTGTTCTTCAGGAACAATTGATTCCACCTCGGACTTATCAGATGTATTCTATGAATGATGGTTTTGACATCTATCAGTGACTATTAGCATGGATTCCCATTAGTGTAGGTATGACATTTCTGACACACAACTGAGAGCTACAACTGCTATAGGAGGCTCATACTGTTTTGCATTGGCATTTGTAGGGCAGATACAATACTCCTGGACATATAAAATTGTGCTAAACATTTTTATTTAGTCATTAGAATAGCCCAGTGTCTACATTTGGAGTTGTCACTATGGACTACAGATGCCAGCTACGCTTTTGCAGTAGATTTGGTCACCAGATTTCATTTACTTTATGGATTGATTCCTTTTGACTGTGATGGGAATTCAGACATCCAGTGGGTTTGTACACACCTGCAAACAGGTGTCTGGATCTGGAGTCAGATTACGTTCCAAATGATTAATATTTATGTGCCCAAAATGTCCTGAGATAGAGACAAACCACAAGCACAAAGCTTGGGATCTCCTTCTCCAGGCTTGACTTGGCAGCCTGAAGGCAGCCTTCCATTCATCTCTCAAACATCCCAGGAAATTCTTCCTCACATTCAGGCTTCCCAGGGGAGTGGTCTCATCACCAAGCCTGTCTGAGTTCAAGAAGTGCGTGGACAATGCTCTCAGACACAAGTTGTGAGCCTTGAGGTGTCCAGAGCAGGGCCAGGAGCTGGACTCGATCCTCACAGGTCACTTCCAGCTCAGGATGTTCTGTGATTCCATGACCTTGCAGACCCTCCCTTGGAACTGCCTTTCTGACAGCCCATTTGCCACAGTCCTCATAGAACTGACCTTCTCTGTCATCAGGGACACGTTGGGTCAGCCCTGGACAGAACAGGTATAATTCTCCAGGTCTTACAGCAAATCTGCTCTGAAACAAGACAATTATTCTTGTGCTAATAAGCAGATTATTTTTACCCTTAATTGGGACAGATCAGGAACTAACTGCAGCATGTCAGTGCTCAGTCATTGATATTAAAACTACCTTGACTTTACCTCTGTCTCTCAGTTTCTACAGCTCTTCCCCTGTGGCCTTGCTCACATCCCTTGCTCCCTATTCCCTCTTCTCCATGAAGTTTCTTTCCAAGCTGCTGAGTGCACGCATCCCAAGGCATTAGAGTTTCACCAAGTTTTAACTAGGCCCTTGTGTTTAGCTGGGCCCTTCACAGGGGAGATGCTGGGCTGTAGAGACTTGGGGAGAGGGCCAATCACCAGCTAGGAAAGTTCTTAATCTCAGGAGTGAGTTTAATTGCAGAAGTCCTTGTTAGCTCTGGCTAATTGCTCTTAGGTTTTTACCAAACAAATATTTAATTGTCTGAAGGAATGGCAGGATCACATCAACACAAATCTAGATGAGATTGGGAACGCTGCTCTCTTTGATGCTACACCCTTGTAACATCAGAGCTGGAGAGAGTTAGGATTCTTTAAAAACTTCGGAACAGCTCCAAGGGCTGTCAGGACATGGCATTGTGTTCATGAGGCTAACATGCACCTGCATCCTAAGAGGCCTGGTTTAATTCCGGCCAGAGATTAACAGATCCCAGGAGCAAGGACCAAAGGATGCAAGAATCACTTCCCTGCAAGAGACAGAGATCATAAGGTGTTATTCCTGGCTGGTGTAAGTTGCTTTAACCAGAGCTATTGCCCAAAAGTTCAAAAACACATGCTCCAATGTAAAACAAAAATATCTCTACTAGACCAAGCAGGGCAGGATGTCCTCCTGCATCTCCTGGTGTAAAACATCAATGAGTGTCCTGGAAACACTCAGACTAAACCTCCTCCTTCTCATCATTACCAGTACATAAAGAAGTAGATAAAAATTGTTCCTCTCCTATCGATTACTGATTCCCTTTATCTCACCAGAATCTGCAGGTAAACATTTGGGGTTGTTATTGCTGAGCTGTGCTTACCCAGAGCCGAGGCCTCCTCTGCTCCTCATCCTGCCCCGCTGGCAAGGAAGGGGAAGGAAACACAGCTGGGACAGCTGACCCCAGCTGACCAAGGGGATATCCCATAGCACATGACATCGTGTTCAGTACACACAGTGGGGGAAGCAGGAGGGAGGGGGAATGTTCGGAGTGATGGCGTTTGCCTTCCCGAGTCACTGTTACACATGATGGGGTCCTGCTCTTCTGGGGATGGCTGAACCTCTGCCTGACCATGGAAAGCAGTAAATTAATTCCTTGTTTTGCTTTGCTTGTGTACGTGGCTTTTGTTTTCCTTATTAAAATGTCTTTGCCTCAACTCATGAGTTTTCTTACTTTTACCCCTCCGGTTTCTCCCCCCAGTCCCACTGGTGAGGGGGTGATTGAGTGAGTGAGTGAGGAGTGAGTGAGTGAGTGAGTGAGTGAGTGAATGAATGAGTGAGGAGTGAGTGGGGCTGGGTTGCCCATTGGGGTTGCACCAGGACAGTTCCACCACTTTGGTGTCCCAGCTCCAGCTGCTGTCTGAAATAATGTAGAACCCTCGCCCCATTGCCACTGCCCCAGTCAGAACAAATCTATCCTATCCCCCACTGGCTGTAACCATTTTCCTAGCCCATTCTATTAATTTCACGCTGTTTTATCCTTCTGCCTGAGCATGGCCTGACCATTATGCTTGATCCATTGGCCTTGGATATATTCCTCATCCTTTTCTTTCTGTACTGCCCACATTAACTTTGCTCTGGCCCTACCCATTTTTATTCCCTCTCTGCCTCATTTCAGCACATCTGAGTTAACCTATGGATGTAGCCTTTTCCAAATCTGTCAAAACAGCTTCTTGTCTAATCATCATTGACTCTGGTGTCGTTCCTGGCCTTTAACCCTAAATCACAGTTCCAGAATTCTCCATGTGTTACTCTATTATTCTGACTTTGCCCATCCGCTTTGAGACGTGCCTGTATCCTTCCTCAGCTACATTTGCCACACCACTGATAACTGTTATTTCATCAAGCATCGTGGCCTTTTGATTGACACTCTCAGCCTCCAAAGCCATCTCAACCATCTGCCCTTATGCTGTACATTTCTACCAGCCTTTCCCCCACAAGCCATGTCCATTTGTGCTGCCCACTGCTCCATCTGAGTCCGTCACAGCTCCATGGTGGGCTGAAACGCCTCTGCCGTGCCTTGGTTCCTCCTCTTCCTCCTTACACCTTAGAAAATTACACCTGATTATAATTTACTGAAATCAAGGTTTTGTTCAGCAGATGGAACTGTGCAAGTCAGTGTCATCTGTGCTCTGTTCTGTTGATAATCCACTTGTACAAAACCATCTGCAGTTCTTCATCCACGGTTTTCAATGTGCATCTACAATGTGTTCCTTCTGATGTTTTGCTGTGAGAAAACTGCTACCAAACTCTTTAGGTACAGATCAGAAAAACAGCCTTAAACACACTCACATGAGAGGTCCCCAGGAAGACAAAAGAGGTCCTGGTTGCCTGAATTAACCATCTGGGGCAAGTGGACCCATAAGTGCACAGCAGGAAGAGGTGTTTTGGGGGGACAGTGTCAGTATCTGCCTTACAGAATGCAGTCTGTCCCAGCTTTATGAGTTAATCACATCTGAAAGTGCCTCCACAACTGCCTGAGGAGATAGCAGCAAAGAATCTTCAATGAATTTGAGTGTAGGAAGCTGTAAGATTCACCTTGGCTTATTTACTGAAGCACTGGAAGATGTAAATCTGGGCAAGGACATCGAGGGGAATAAAAAAAGCTTCTATAGGAACAGCAGCAATAAAAGAAAGACCAGGGAAAATGTGAATCCTCTCAGGAAGGATATGGGAGACTTGCTTACCCAGGACATGGATAAGGCTGAGGTACTCAACAACTTTTTGGCCTCTTTCTTTATCTTCAAGTGTTCCAGACACATTGCATGAGTTGCAGGAGGTGAAAGCAGCGATTAGAGGGATGAAGAACTGCCTGCTGTAGAATGAGACTGGCTTTGAACATTTAAAAAATCTGAATGTGCACAAGTCCATGGGGTCTGACAAGAGACATCTGTGGGTCCTGAGGGAAGTGAATAAGGAAGTGGCTGAGCCACTGTGCATCGTATTTTACAAGTCATGGTAGTCTGGTGAAGTTCCCATGGACTGGGAAAGGGGAAACATAACCTCAAATTTTATAAAAGGGGTATAAGGAAGACACAGGGAACTACAGGACAGTCAGTCTCACCTCAGTGACTGGCAAAATGATGGAGCTCCTGGAAACTGTGGTAAAGTACATGGAAAATAATGAGGTGACTGGTGACACCCAACATGGCTTCACTAAGGGCAAATTGTGCCTGACAAATCTGGTGGCCTTCTATGAGTGGGTGACAGCAGTGGTGGACTAGGGAACAGCAAGAGACGTCAGCTACCTGGACTTGTGCAAAACATTTGACATCCTTGTCTCTGAACTGGAGATGGACAGGTCACCTAGTGTGTAAGGAGTTGGCTGGATGGTCACACTCCAAGAATTGTGGTCAGTGGTTCATTGTGCAAGTGGAGACCAGGCCAGGAAGTGATCCTTCTGCTCTCCTCAGCACTGATGAGGACACACCTGAAGTGTTCAGTTCTGGGCTCCCCAGTGTGAGAAAGTTGTGTTCCCACTGGGCTGAGTTCAGCCCTAAGCCATCCAGAGGGACCCTGACCGGCTGGAGAGGTGGGCCTGTGCCAATCTCATGAAGTTCAACAAGGTCCCACACGTGGGTCAGGGCAATCCCCAGCACAAGAATAGTCTGAGTGGAGAATGAATTGAGACAAGCCCTGAGGAGAAAGATGGGGGAGTTTCGGGGGTTGGGAAGCTCAACATGACTTGGCAACGCACACTTGCAGCCCACAAGGCCAACTTGTTCTGGTCTGGATCAAAAGAGACATGTCCAGCAGGTCAAGGGAGGTGATTCCACATTCATTCCTGCCAAGCCTGCTCCTCAGGTTCATTCAGGCACATGTTGTCACCAATAGTTTCCTGATGTCTGACAGCAGTGCAACATCTTCTTTGATCTGGTACATCCACAGTCCAAGTTCTGCTTGAGTTCTCCTTTGTGCTGGGTAACCCCAGTGTGGCAGGGCTGGAGAAGACTTCTTCAAACTGCTGCTTTGTGCTGTTCCTGCTTGCTCACAGGCAAGAAGTGTCTTGCAATGAGTGCTATGGGCAGAAGATGGAAGCAGCAGCCTGATTATGTGCTGCAGGCACCATCGTGAGAGACAGAAACGCCAATTGCTGGAGCTGCTGCTGTGGGAGGAAGAGTTGAGGGGAGGCCAGGTCTGTGTGGGGTAGTTCATCAGACTTGCAGAACTGTGTCACAAGCACTGCTGGAGGCATTTCTGAAGATGGCTTGGTGTACAGCTGGAAAATTCATTGGCAGTGGAGAACAGTGTGATAAGACCGACCTTCGTCTCCTTCCTTAGTCATATTCACTTCTGCATCACAGCTAACCTGCCCTGGCTTCATATTTTGCCCACTACCCCAGTCTAAAAATTGCTACCCTATTCTGGTACATCCATTTCCACTCATTACTTAGCCTTGTCCACATATATTTTCTTAGAAGCCTGCATATGCTGTGCCCTGGTCCTATCAAACCCGACCCACAGCACGGTATCCCTATTTAGAGGCCATAACTACCACGTTAAGCCACTGATTTATCATGCTAGAGGCTGGTTCTTAGGTCATAACAGACTGCTCTGATTCATACCAGTCACTGAATTCCTGGCCTGCTCCACCTTATCAGCTCAGCACTCAGCCTGTTCCATCCACAGCAGCTCTTGACATAGCCAGTCCTTCTACATTCACCAGCTGGTCTGTCTGTCAGTATCCCACCACCCTGGACAGGTTCAGCTACATGCCTCTTCCTCCCCCAGGTGCCAATGAAAATGCACAGCCCCCTGTTCCCTCAGTTTCCCCTGTGAGAAAACTGATTCATGCCTGGGAATTCTTTTGGATGCATCACACTGAATCAGCCAAATTTTCTTACCTTAATGATAGGAGGGCAGCTAGGGCAGAGCATTTGGCAGTCCTTATTCAGAGTTGCCAACTCAGCTCTTCTCTGTGCATTGTGTGCTCAGTCCTGTCTGAGGGTGGTGGGAAACTTGTCTGCAGTTTCCAGAGGCACCGAGCAAGGAAGCTTCATGGAGTGAGCAGGCTCCATGGACAAGAGAGATCTTCCAGTCCTCAGGATGTTCCAAGGGAGTGGGGCTGCAGAACCTGTGGGGGTCTTTGTTCTCCACTGGAAAGCGGGAGTGGGACACTTGCAGTGTCATGTCTCCCAAGGTCTCGAGTTTCACACGTAAAACCTGTTTGGCAGTGGCTGAGAAATCAGATAGCAATGGAGCATTATGCTTTGCAGAGAGGAAATGCTGCAAAAAGAATATTAAATTACTTCCCTGGATGCCAGAGAGATTTTTTGCTTTTATGCTTTTTACATTAGTAGCATTTTAGTTTTATACGTTTATATATTAGTAACCGTATAATCCTATAACCTCTACTCTGCAACCTTGTATCCCTTTCCTATAGACAAAATAGAACCAAGTTATCGGCCTTTAAGCATTCCAGAGTTGGACTTGATACTTGAAAAGTGAAGCTACTGAAGTAAGCAGAGAACTTCCAACAGAAACTTGCCACAAGGAATAGTGTGACAAAATTCTGCTTTTCATTGGAGAATATTTCAAAACCATGTTACCCTATAGTAATAGAAGCCTAAATGAGCATGAACCCTTTTTACCCTTTTTGGACCTTTTATACCCTTTTAACCTTTGTATAACTTACACTTGCTGGACCCTGCTTGGCAGGATTGGGCCCAAACCCTGTGCAGTGGTGGCTCCTGGCAGAATACCCCTGGGAAAGCTTTGCTTTCTCCGAATCCTTTAACAAATTTTTACTTTTTACCCTCTTATTCGGTCTCAGCCTTTATTTTCCAAACATATAAGGCATCACCCTCACCTAATTCCATACTATTATTTCATTGGGCCATCATCATCTGGGCTTTCTAAAGTGATTCAAAAGGGCTGGTTCATACTGGGATTGACTTTCTCTGAGTCTTATAACTCAATCTCTGTCTTGTTCCATAAATCTTAAATAATAGCTCACTTGATCACTTTTCTGTAATTGTACTACAACTACCCAAGAGGCGGGAAATACCCTGTACTGAATCTGGCTGGAGTGATTTACATCTCTCTGAAAACTGCAGGAAAAATGGCTTTGGGAGTTGTGATGGATGCACTCGACTCCATAACCAAATGAGGAGGAGTTTGGTTCAGGCTTTAGAAAGGGGGTAAAGGCCTAAGAACTCCTCTTGCTGCAGTCTGCTCTCTGAAAACCCACGAAGGGGCAGAGTGACCCAGGGAGTGTGACCATGGCACAGGTGAACTTAGACCATGCAGTTAACACGTGGAGAGCAGGTGGCTTTTCCAGGTTTCATTGATCAGGGAACAAGGAGTGCGGGTACAAGGAGCCTCAGGCATTCCTTTCCCCTCTCATCTCATGTGACCACAAGCCAGCGGCCTTTTTCCATAAATATGGCAGCCTAAGTGAGACTTCCCTGAGCTCTCCCTGCTGGGCAGGGTGGCTGCACGGAGGTGACCACCCCTGGGGCTGGGAAACCTCTCAAGGTGCTCCTTTGGGTAGAGACAACTTTCACTCGTGTTTGGTGAACGACCAATATTGTTCATACTTATGGCAACTATGAATTCTGTCTTGGTGACTTTGATCCTGTCCTGGTAGCTCTGAACAATTCTTATATCCTTTTTGCAATGGGTGATGGAGTGAATTTGCAATCAAACTTTGCTAAGTTGCACTTTTACAACATTATATATCAACAGAAGCACTTTCACTCATACCTTTGGCAGGGGTTCTTTAGACAATCTGAATTACCCATTCCTGAGAGGAGCACAGCAAGGATAACAGATCTTCAGTGGCCCACGGCAGCACCCAGTTATGACTGCAGCTATGTGACAGGATTGGTTTTCCCCAATTTTTTCTTGTGTACATAATTTTCAGTTATTTCTCAGTTCTTTGGAATGGGATGACAGCGGTAGAAAGCTTTAATGAAATAATTCAGCTGATGACTACATCAGTAAAATACTGCTGTATCTGAAGATACAGCTAATACTGAAAAAATGAAGTTGAAAACCTTTAAATATAATTTAATATTCATTTGGTAGTCCACATACATTTAGGATTTGTAAATTCACGCATGTTTTTAATTAATCAGATAGTTCTATAGCTTGAATAATCAGGAAGGTGCTTTCATTTTGTCCGAAATTAAGAAGAAAGTTATTGAAGCTCGCTAGTAATGTATTGTTCAAATTCTTAAATTATCATATTGTTAGGACACCTTTTCATCAAATAAGACAGCAGAAGACAAATATAATTGCATACCCTAAACTGTGGAGACCACTTGTAAATCTGCAAATTGACTTTATTCAGATGCCTAAATACTGTCATTTTGAGTACGTCCTTGTCAATTTTGATATGTTCTCCAGAAGGATGGAAGCCTGTGCTTGTAAACATGCAGATGAAAGGGCTGTTGAAAAGCAAAAAAGTTGGAAAAAAAGTTGCTAAGAGAAGAAATTTCTGGGTTTGGTAGTCCTTAACACCAGCTAAGGAGACACACTCTATGGGATAAGTAGTGCAGAAAATGCGAGCAGCCCTACAAATAGGAGGGAAGCTTCCTTTGCCCATCACCCCCAGTTCAGCGAGGCTGTGAAGAGGAAAGACTTTCCCTTCTTTGTGCCAGAAGCTCGCTTTTAGCTGTCCTTGCGCACAGGACACATCCTCTTCACCCGGATGGCGCGGGGCGAGCTCGGCCCTGCGTCCCAGTAATACTCTGGGGACAGCAGCCGCGTGGGCTTGTAGTACAGCAGGTACTTGTTGAGGTGACTCTCCTCACGCCACCTGGCCTCGATGCCGTGTTCTCTGTCCTCCATGAGCCCTCGAAAACAGGCTCTGGTCAGTTTGTAGAGCTCGGACACACTTCCCCCGTAGAAGCTCGCTGTGTAGTAGAAGTCCCCTTGCCCCTGTGGGATCACAGCTTGTGACTCGGGGCGCGTCTCATAGGCTTTGTGCTCAGGGTGCGCCGTGAACTGAGAGGAGCTGATGGTTCCCACCAGTGCATCAATGATCTCCACACCAATGTGTGCCAAGAGCTGGACATCGATGTCTACGGAGTAGAGATAGCCCACCTCATACTGGAACTGGCTGTGGATGTACGTGCTGATGATATCCAGGCGGCTGCCGGAGATGTCCTGCCACCTGGAGTGCTTCTCGACAGGGATGACAAACAGGTGATTCTCAGGGGCCAGCTGAAGGTGAGGGATCTTCTCAGGACTGTCTGTGAACAAGTAGAAATTCACCCGGTGCCCAGCAAGGAAGAACTTGTCAGCAGATCTCATGAACCCTTCTACGAACTGGACATCTCTGAGAGACACGGAAAGGAAAAGAATGGAGAGAGGCTCCTCCTGCTGAAGAACGACAGTTTTTCATTTTCTTTGTCTTTTTCTATCCATTACCTTTATTTAACATAGCTGCTACCCTTCAAACCTTCCCCACGCTGTTTTCACTCTCCCCCATTGTCCTTTCGTGCTTTCATGGATGCACAGAATGCACACCTTCTACACCTTGCTGCTCTCTAATACCACTCCATAAGGTAAATACTTCTTTTCATTCTTGCCTTTCACACGCTCCCTGGCACTCTTTCTGCAGAGTTACACTTTAACTTACTGCAGAGGATCACAGAATCAACACAGAATCATAAAACAGTTTGGGTTGGAAGGGACCTTAAAGCCCATCCAGTTCTACCCCCCTGCCATGGGCAGGGACACCTTCCACTATCCCAGGCTGCTCCAAGCTCTGCCCAACCCAGCCTTGGACATTTCCAAGGATGGGGCAGCCATAGCTTCTCTGGGCAACCTGTGCCAGGGCCTCTCCACCTTCACAGTGAGGAATTTCTTCCTAATATCTAAGATAAAGATATCCTCTTTCAGTTTAAAGCCATTTTGCCTTGTTCTGTCACTACCTACCTTTGTAAAAAATCCCTCTCCAACTTTCCTGTAGGGCCCCTTTAGGTATGGGAAGGGGGTCTAAGGTGTTCCTGGAACCTTCTCTTCTCCAGACTCAACAACCCCAACTCTCAGCCTGTTTTCATAGGAGAGGGTCAAAGTTACCAATTAAATAGTTTCGATTGCCTTGAAATACCTGAAGTCTCTATGTAGCTCTAGGATGCTCGTGGAGATACAGGGAGTATTGCTCTTTACTCAGAAACTCGAGAAAGAACCTCCCCAAGAACTTAGAAGCTATAACATCATGATTAATAATTTTACTAGAGCTAATATTTTCACTTGAAACTCTTAGAGAAACCCAATAAAATCTCAGCTTTACAGAACTTTTCTATTCTTTGGTGCAGGTTAGAGGGCAAGCTTGTTGTTAGAAACATAGTGGGAGCTGGAATTTTTATCTCCAGGAATCAAAATGCTAGTTATATTTCTAGAGATATTTTTTGTCCTTTTCAAAGCAGTCACAGCCAGTTGCCTCATTTTGGCAGGTGACACTCACATGTCACATTTCTCCCAGTCTAAAGCTGCTCATTTTCAGTCTTTGGAACATTTCTCACTTCTGCTCCCTGAGCAGTGTTGCAACACAGCTGGCAGGTAGGAGGTTTAACTATTCGACAAGAAATAAATGACAAACCAATACTTTTTAACCGCAAAAGTGACCACTCCGGTGACCAAGTTCTTCTGCGTGTATTGAGCATCCAGGATGTCTCTACTGAATGTGCCTTCCCAGACAATTGGAGCCAACCACGGTGTCAACACCAGCACATCCCGCCTCCTGCAAGGAGCGGAGAACGAAGGCAGTGTTTAGATGGCCTTGGAAATTCATGGAGATGAACATAAATTTCTTCAGCACAGATGTCTACTCTGAGTTAATCATCCCAGACTCCCTTTGAAACCACTAGGGGTCAAGAAAGTACTGTCAGAAAATCTGAGATGGGAGTCATCTCACCCTGGAGCAGACACCTAAAATAGTTGCCTCCCCTTGGTTTTTACCCAGCAGCTCTCAACCTGTTTGTGGCTGTTCCTCAGACACAGCTTCTCACAGCCCGTCCATCCCTTAGCACAGAGCACAGCACACCCATCCATCGTTCCCAGCCTATCTCTTTGGAAAAGCTCGTAGCCCTGAGCTGCAGTGCTCCAGATGTGCCACTCTCCACCGTGTTTGTGCCACAGCATTTGTGCCACACTTTTCTGACTGCGCCCTGGTGTTCAACTGCTCGTTACCTGTGCCCTGGGCGTTGATGTGGAGGCACCTCCGCTGGGCTGTGGATTCCTTCATCCTTTGGAAAGAGCTGTCTCTGATTCCCCTGGGATGATGTACAGGTATTTCCCTGATACTTCCTAGAGTGTTGTTTACTGGTTTATCTCTGGCACTCAGAAGAACATCCCCTTCCCACAATGACTGTAGTTTGAAGCTCTGCTAATAAGTTCAGCCAGGTTGCTTTCCAGAACAGATACGAGAGACTTCTCTCCTCTGTGCTGAACAGTCCCAGCTCTCTCAGCCTTACCTCTCAGGAGACATGCTCCAGTCTGTTCATCATCCTTGTGGCCCTTTGTTAAACTCTCTCCAGGATGTCCATATCTCTTTTATTACTTTTTTTTTGGTTGTTGTGTTTTTTTGGTTTTTTTCTTGTTTTTTTCTATGTTTTTTGCCCAGAGCCAATGGCTCTAGAATAGGCAATTCCAGAAAATAATTTATCCCAATGACATAAAATGTTCCTTCCACAGACATTTACACATCATGTATTATGCTAACTGTTACCACTAAAAACAGTATCAGCCAAGGCCTCTTCTTTTTCAGTTTCTGAGATGAGTGGTGACAGGGAATGCAAGAAAGGAATTAAGACAGAATTAAACCAAAATATTTCCAACATCCACCATAATTTCTCAGTTTTCTTTCTGAAAGCAAACAAATTAAAGATTCTGCACCTGTGCATTTCTAATGGTTTCTGGAAGAGCACCTTTTCGAGTTAGGCACCCTTTCCTATTCATTCAGTCTTGCTCTCAGCTGTCCTGACCTGTCTGTGCCAGGAACAGTCGCGTGTGTTTCTGAGGACAATGTAATACCATGTTAATGAAACCAGAGAAGTTATGCTTACCATGGAAACATTAGAGATGTTTCATTTAAGTCTGGTTTTCTGCAAATGAGGGAGAAATAAAAGATACATAAATACATCATGGCACGGAAGTTTCAGATTTTCTTTTTCTGGAGAGAGGAGCCCCACAAGAGATCTTTCCGTGTTTCAGCAGTACTGCCCCTTGGTTCAACGTCAGTGAGCACCCAGGCTCCATCACTGTGGGAAAATGACTGGGGACCCTGGACAGGTAACTGGGGGTACAATTAGAGGAAACTGAGGAGTTGTATTGGCATTTTAACAGGCGTTAATATGGAAATTATAGGGTAAATCACAGTTCCTGCTCCCTGGATGGAATGCGGTTGGCAGGACTTAAAATCTATCCCATGATGATTCCCCATCCACACACCCCTGCTGAGGGGGATGGGATGCAGGGTGGGGCAGAGTGGAGCCGGGCTCTGTGGGAATCCTTGCAGGGAGGGGAACTCGATGGGACTTTGCAGCTGATAAACCACATTCCACCTGTCAGCCAGGGGAGAGAAGGGAAGACATCCCACTGCTGAGCCAGCAACCGTGGTGAAATCTCTCTCCTTAGGTGAACTTGCTTCATTAAAGCCCAATTATAATATTAACACACCCCTCCACCCCAAAGTTCCCTGCCCCTGAGGTGTGAACCCCCCTCACTGGGCATGAGCTCTGTGTTCACTTTGATTTTATCTTTAAAAGCAAAGTGAGAGAATTTTATACCCATCAGTAACAAAGGTGTGTATGATCAGGGTCATTCAAACTCCAGCCACATAAAGAAATTATATAAAAGTAAATGGAGAATGAGGGAAAAGTTAGGGAAGACTCCATGGTAACTGCTGGGATCAGTCCAGGGGCTGAACCTGTCTTCTCCCCCACAGGGATGCCCTTTGGGTAAGAATCATGCTCTGTGCATGCTGAATATTTTACTGGGGATTAGAGCTTGTCTGTGTATTCCTTCCAGTACATTTTTAAACCAGACACTATCACTGACAATCTTTGAACCTCAACCTGTCATGATTTTATATTAATAAAGAAAGTTATCCCATCCTCGTTGCTTACACAAGTTCCTGTAGATGGGTCACCGAATGGGAACCCACCAGGCTTGATTCCCAGATTTTCCAGCAAGAAAAACAGGTTCTATAAAGCAGAAACACTCACTAAAAGTAATAGATTAAACAGGTGAATAGACGGAAATTAAAAGAATCACATATCCATAAAACCAGAAAGATGTCTAGCCGTATTAACTTTTTTTTGGGGGGGCGGGGAGTTGTGCGAAAATTGTGTCTCATACTGGAATCTTTTAAATTTCAAATTAATTAAAAAAATAATGCCTCGGTTTTGTCATGTTGTTTGTTTCTCCTCTAGTCACACATGCTAGACTCCCTAGAGCAGCATTTCTAGAGAGTTACATAACTGTCTGTACTATAAGAGAGGTGATGAAGAGGGGAAACCTGAGTCAAAAAAGCAGTGGGGAGAAGAAAAGTGTAACTCATAAGACAGTAAAAAACATATGGTTCAGTTAAATGAAATTAAGGGTTAAAAAACCAGTAAGTTTCAGTCTGGTGAACTACCCCAATAAACTCGTTCTTGATTCCGTATCCAGAATCTGTTAGCTCTCGTCAAGTTTGTGGACAACACTAAATTGGGGGAGCAGCCCGTGTTCCAAAGGGTGGGGCTGCCACTCAGAGGACCTGGAAAGGCTGGAGAATTGGGCTGAAGGGAATCACATGAAGTTCAGCAAAGGCAAATGCAACCTGACCCACAGCAATCCTATGCAATGGGGCGGGCTGGGGGCTGACTGACTAAAAAGGGGCTCTGAAGACAGCGAGTTAAGCAGGAGTCAGCAGCGTGTACTCAGCAAAGGAAAGGAGCTGCCTCACGGGCCAGAGCCATTGGAAAACATGAGGGATTCTGTCCCTCTCTCTGACACGTGGGACACCCCTCTGCAGGGCACTCCTGGCTGGGCTGCTCAGGACAGTGACAGGATGGACACACAGAGGGGAGTCCAGCTGGGGCTGCTGGACTGGGGGGGCTGGGGCACGGGAAACAAGAAGAGAGGCTGACACAACTGAGCCTGTTCCCCTGGAAGCTGAAAAGGCTAAGGGGAGGCTCCAGCAGGATGCTTTGCCCTGATAAAGCTCATCTGCCTGGCCTGGAATCTGTTCAGAGGACAAACAATGCAAGCTGCCTGTGCTGAGCTGCTGGTGGCACCAGAGTGGTGTAATTTTTGTGTTGAATACTCTAAAAGAGCAGCCTGGCTCACCATCTTCACACACACATCTGTCTCCAGAGTGGGGTTGGACAGATAAGCTGCTAAACCGACCTGGAGGCAGGTGACTGACAGCCAAATTCTTTACCCTATAAAAGTCCAGTCCACTTTGCATACAGTGAGATCCTTCCACATCCTCTTCTCAAAGTTTATGGGGTTTCTCCTGTGAGATTTGAGACACCTCTCCACAGTTCCCAGGGACTGAGAGAAAGAGGAGGAACCACCCCACCGAATGGAGTGTGGTGAGATACAGCAAGAATCTATTTTGCTGCTTTAATATAATTGCTTTAATGGAATTGCTTTAATTTTGCTATTTATGTTACACTGTAAATGGACTAGTAGGTTTTAGCTTTTATACTGTGCAGTAAGTAATTTAATTCTGATTAAGAGCTTCTGTTTGCTCATTTGTCTTAATAAATGACTCATCTTTTGTAAATAGATGCGACTTGCCGTGATTCAGACTTGTGGGATAAAGTGATTTAACCACACCTCTATAATTCCTTAAATTTAAACTGTTACCAAAATCTGAGGCTAAGAAAGGATTTAGCTTCATTTAAACCCTTTTCTGTGAAGGAATTTAAATACACAAAGGAGTTCTTTCTACACCTCAGACTCAAAGAGGGCTTCTTTAATAAACTTTGTCAAAACACCCACTCCACCAGGGACAGAGACCTTCCTGCTATCCAGAGCTACCTGACAGGAGCAGGATACAAAGAAGGCAGAGCAAGGCTGATGTGCACAGCAATAGGATGAGAAGGAAATTCTAGTAACAGACAAGGAATTTTAAATTCTTTGAGTGATTAGAGTGGTCAAATACTGGAATGGGCCGCCACAGACGTTGTGGAAGCTGCATTTTTACGGTTTTTTAAGACTTGAATAATCGAGCTGTTGAGCAACCTTCTCTATTCTAACCAAACCAAAACACAGGAAAGAACTTAAGCTTAATGAAAAGTCTATCAAGGACCTAAGTCAGGTCATCTTTTCTTATACAGTGGTGTACATCCCACCATCAGAAATGCAGCTGTACTGATTTCAAAGGATTCACTTCTGGTTGACAGGAAAATAGAAGACCTTTGTGTTTATATTATCTTAGTGACCCGAGATCTAAAAATATAATTAGCTGTCCACAGCATTGTTTGGGCAAGAACATGACACAGAATAACTCTCTCTAGACCCCTAACTATGGGATTAGTTATAGTTACATATATACTATATAGAACTATATAACTATATATGTTAGTTATCGACTTTGGCAGGGTCGCCTTTTTTTTAATGATTACAGAGGAAGCCTGGATGACTTCCCTACAAGGAGATAGCCAACGCCTGGGTGTCCAAACCAGGTGGAATTAAGCTGTCTTTTCATGGCATGATTTTGTGGGAGCTGCATCGATTGATTCATATTTCCCCATATTAAATCTCTGGAACCGGAGCCTGTTCGTCCAGCTCAAGGCATTCACAGAAGAGGTGTCTGCCTTTTAGCTGGTCACTGCAGCATGGCTTATCTCAAAATGGAAATTAGCACTTCTAGGGCGTGCATCTTCTGCTTAAGAATTAGTCTTTTCAGATGAGTCTCACCCTCCTGGCCTAGAACGACAGACATACTGGATCTTGCAAAACATGCAGAATGGAACTTACAGCACTGCATCCTCTTCAGAGGAGGCTGTGGGTTCCTGCTCTCTGGCTGGGGACAAAGGGTAATGGTACCTTGGACAGGATAAAAAAGCAGTGAGTCAACAATTAAAAAAAAAAAATCAAATCAACCTCTCCCTCGCTTCCTTTATGACTGACACTATAAACCAAAGTTAACAGAATACAGATTTGTGGGATCAATATGGTGATGAGGATTTGCAAAGCTCAGCTATTTCAAGACAGCTGTATAACCTCATCTTACCTGAAGATTTATTAACCCTGAGGATCTGAGAATGATTTAACTTGCCCAAGAGTACTTGTGCCAAAGGAAATGCGTCTGCTTGACAGCAGAGCTTGGTCTCAGCTGATGCTGGAAACTGAGTGTGCAAGTGCCTTTTGAAGTGAGGTGTTTACACCCTCACTCTACTCTGGCTAGTGTGTGGGATCTCCTCTGATGGGAGCCTAATTGTATTGCCAACAAAAACGTGAGCATTTGTGAGGGATGCTCCGCTGCAGAGAGAGTATAGGATGAAAATCCTGTCCTAATTCCTCCAGCTGGAACAGCTCTTCAATGTTGTTCCAGCAAACTCCATGTTCTTGATGTCATTTCAGGCTCCAGAGCACTGAACACAGCCAGGAAAGCCTCACTGCAGTAGGGCTGCTACCCAGAGATGTGAGCCAAGGGAGGCTCAAGCCAAGCACTGTGCACAACAAACACAGCCAAGGGCACCCCCCAGAGCTCCAGCTCCGTGCCAGGGCCCTGGTGCTGGTCTGGAGCACAGAGGTGGCACTGAGGTGTGTAAGCAGGAACACACACCCTTGGGCTCACAGGGATACACAGAGCCCAAGTCATCCTGGTTTTAGAATTTCACTGAAGAGATTAAAAGTGTCCACACTTGCTTATTTGGGTATTTTGGATGTCAAAGGGGATTTTGAATTTAACTTTGTGTAAATGCTTGCGTTGTATCTGCGTAGGTATAGTTAGAAGGAACATGTCTCAATCTATGCAATAGAAATATGTGCTCGTTGAGAATAATTATCAAAGGTTAAACACCCACCAGACTGCGCCAGTGATTCCTGCTGTCACTACAATTGCCAGTCCATGCCATTTCGAGATTCCCATGTTGTTGGTGTTGAAAACAAGATTGTGAACTCTGGATTGACAGTAGAGTAAAAAAAACAAAAACAAAAACAAACAGGCAGAAAACACTGTAGTTATTAAATATTGAATAAGTCTCCCATTTTGGATGGCATGTCTAGACGTAACATGGAGAAAAACTAGTTTTTCTAGATAGAAAATTTTACATCTAGGTATTTATAATATGGGCTACATATTTACAATAGATATTCCACACACTGAGCTCTCATTTTAAAATGGTAGTACAGGAAACCATTTCAGATTGTACAAACGAAGAATTATTTCAAATTATTATTTCAAATTTTCTCTGAATCAGGTTTTATATTTTTTCCCGGTAAGTGCCCTCTCTGCTCACTCTTTCTTTGTTTTTCTTTCTTTTTCTTTCTTGCTTTCTTTTCCTTCNCCTTTTCTCTAGGTCAGCTTCTCTCCTCCATGCACTCTGGAGCTGTTCACAGCTGTGGCTCAGCCACATCTTCCTTTGTGCCAGCCTTCTGAAAGGACCCTTTGTAGCATTCTCTGTTTGTCCATCTCACCATTCCAGCACCTCCTCCTCCTGTAACCCCTTTCTCAGCCACCGTGCCCCACACCCAACCCATTCCCCCCATTCCCAGTACTCACCCCTGGTTCCTCCAGCCCTCACACTTCAGCAGCTCCTGTTCTCTTCCTCTCCTGCTTCACCTCTGCTCACAGACCTGCTGGACCAGCACAGCCCATCCTTTCTGTGTCAGCCAAGCCACGTGTCAGTTGCTGGGCTCGGGCCAAAGGATGGGCCCCCACCCAGGCCCTCACCTTACGTGGGAGTGCTGACTCCTGAGTAATGGCACAGCAACAAGACACTTGCATCAACCAGTTACTCCCTGACACTGCAACGCTGAGCTTTCTGACAAGCAAGAGACTGCCTACACTTCCCATATAGTTTTTTTCTTTTTTTCAGAATGTAGGTATTTTTTGTTAGGAGTTGTCCTAGAAGAAAATATATGTAATAGACATTTCCAACTGCACTGAAATTAGTGCTTCTTGTAGTCACAGGAGAGAAATAAACACTTTCAGGGCATAATTAGTTTAACCTTAAAGGAGACCTTTAGATTCACCAGAGCAAAGGATGCTTAAGAGATCTAGTCCAGAGAGTGTTTATCTTCATTTACTTATGGTAAACACAGTTGTGTACAAAGAATTCTTCAAGACCTACATAAGATGACTCTGTCCTGTTGATGCCAGTCTGTCAGGTATAGGATGCTATGTCCTACATACTTCAAATGTAGTGAGATGAAGCTCACTCCTAATTTAAAATGCTAGGAGGCGGAAAGTGTATGAGAAATAATGAAAGATGTAGGCTAAAGAAAGGGTAGGTGAATAGTAACAAGAAAATATGGCATAAAAATGAAGCTGCGTGGTCACACATGCAAAATGATTTAAATGTTTTGCAGAGCTCTCTTGCACCTAGCATTATTACTATTTACATCCTTGAAGGATGTAAATAGTACAGAATACCGAGAAGCAGGAAGAGGGGATGAGAATTAGCAGGTCACAGTTAGACTTACAAATACCCAGCTTTTCTTAATTTTGTCCTCCTGCTGTGGTCCTCAGGCAACCAAAATCACTGTGTCCAAAATTGTTTATTTATGATTTTAATGATGTTTGGTACCATTCTAAATGTCTATCCATAGTTCCAGCTACTGACAGGTATTCCTTCAGAGCATCAATAAACACAACAAACACAAAATCTGTCTAAAAGTATGATATTAATTTATTTAAATATTTAAAATATTTACTTGCACAGTACTTCTGATGAGAATCAGGTTCCCAGAGATGACGTCTTAACTTTCCCAACCAAAGGATTTTCCAGCAGCACAAAGCTGAAGTGGCTGTAGCCACACATTGGTGTCTGGGATACATCTGCTTTATTTTACTCCACCCAAGAAGGGAACAGATGGTTTGTGCCTTGGGTATCCAAGACATCTTCATAGGTCTGGAAGATACAACCCAGAGAATAGAGAAATGAAGGCTGTGAAGATCACTCAGCAATGTTCAAAAAGACATCCCAAACAATTTATTTACTCTTGAATGACGTGAAACACTGTCCAGACTCTTTTCCATTGACTCTCTCCCCCTGTTGACTGCAATGGGAGTTCAGCCATGCAGTTCACATATGGAAATGTGCACCTTTGTCACTTGTACTTAGGAGTTTTACTCTTTGGGCTGCATCTCACTCTGAGTTGTAGGCATGTGGAGGGAGTTGGATTTCCCCTCTGAATGGTGTCTTTCACACCTATAGTGTTATTGATGCTTCATGCTTGTGTACTGCTTTTCTTGTGGAACCTCAAGTAATTTTCAAGACCAGTATAATCATTAATTAACATATGGAGAAACGAAGGCTCTGATAAGTGAAGAGTTTTATTGGTCAAAGCCATTTATCATGAGCCAACAGCAGAGTAGAAATGCCCTCAGTTCTAGTCTGATGTCTTGACACAAAAAAATTATCAATAGTGCTACAATAGCGAGTTAGCACATAAAAAAATTAACAAGCAAACAAACAACCACCAGCAGATCAACAGCTTCTGTGAGGTTTAGAAAAAGGAGGGAGATTTGTTCCCTCTGATTTTGTTCTTAGTTCTCTTGGGCTTTGCAGGATAATAGACTGGGTGATGTTTTGCCATCCTGGGAAATCTTAGAGTCAGATGAAGCTGCAGAAAGCCTGCAGGATCTGAGTGTGCTCACAGCTCTTCACAGCCCAGGCAGCTTCCAACCCCTCGGAGAAAAACAGAGAAACAGAAGGGTAAGGTTTTAGCTAAATGTAAGAGGGAAAGAAGCACAGATACTGATCTCTTGTTCAGACAAGGAGCATTTAATTTCTTTTTCTCTTGACTTATTAGAGGTCTTTCTTCTCATCTGATCTCACCTGAACTCTGGGAATACCAACGTAAGTTGTGAGTGTCCTGGAAATGCCATTCCAAATTCCTATCAGGAACTGTAGTGACAGAACAAGGAGGAATGGCTTCAAAGTGAAAAAGAATAGGTTTAGATTAGATATTGGAAAGAAATCCTTCCCAGTGGGGGTGGGGAGACCCTGGCACAGGTTGCCCAGAGAAGCTGTGGCTGCCCCTGGATCCCTGGAAATGTCCAAGGCCAGGTTGGACGGGGCTTGGAGCAGCCTGGGATAGTGGAAGGGGTCTCTGCTCATGGCAGGGGAGTGGAATAAAATGGTCTTAAAGAGCCCTTTCAACCCGAACCATTCTGTGATTCCATGATTCTATGAGCAGTTTTCCAGAGAAACATGGACATGTTTCCCAAAGTGTGAGAGAGAAAAAAGAGAGATTGCTTGGGAAGGAAAACAGAGGTGGGCATAATAGATTAAAAGACTAGAAATATGGGAATTTCTTATTGTACTTTATGTGCTTTTAAAAAATCCTATGACCTCTGCTGAGAGTATGAGTTAAATATAACCTTTCCCTCTCTCTCCCCCTGTGTTTTATATGCAATAGAAGTACTTCTGAACATATTTATGTGGTAAAAAAAGGCACTTGTATTCCACTTTCAGTGAACTAGAATGTAAAAAACATTCACCATTATTTTTACCCTGAAAAGCTTCATTCTTGAAACATGGAAGTTTTCTTTCTACGTCACCTGAGAGAGATCCATTATTTGAGGACAGGTACATGAAATGCTCCAATTAATCACCCTTTTTAAATTAAATTATTGCCAGTCAATATTCTAGGTACTATAAGGTAGATTTGGAATTTTTAAAGCCTATGGAACATGGAATGAAAACTTTTATTTTCTCTTTTTGACATCCTTTTCATTCAGGCACTTTTTAATTATGGTTTGTATTCTATTGCATGCTAAATCACTTAAATTAGGTTTTTCCCCTGTACTGCTTAGCTCTCCATTGGCTATACTGGAAAATTAGCTACCTGCCTTAGCTGTCAGTATTTACCACGGCTTAAATCTCATTGAAGGCTGGGAAATGTGAAAGCCACCCTTAGAAATGAAATTGTATTTTATATTCTGTCACTTTATTATTTGGCAGCAGTGATGTACTTATCATGAAATAGGTAAGCTATGTAATTAGACTGATTCTACAGAGATTATCCATATGCAAGAGAAAAATAAAATTTGAAATGGATATTTTGAAACTCAAAGACAAATAAATAATGAAATCACAAAAATACATATTTCTTTTTGTTTCATAACATTGATGGATTTTTTCCTTAATGTTTTATATGAAAATTATTCTGTGAATAACCAATCCTGAACATCATTCTAGAAAGTCAGTTGATTATTGGATAGGAATGTGCAGGAATAGGTAAAAATATGTTGTTTGAAACCTTCCCTAAGAAGTGGAAAAGAAGAATAAATATCAAACTTAGGTATTTATGATAAATCAAGATTAATTCTACCAATTAATGCAGAAAAAAAATTATGGATGGCTGTTGTAATTATCGTAGTCTTGGACTACATGAAAACTGTTATTTGGGAGGAGAAGTGGCCTATTTTAGTCAATCCATTGAAAATGAGAGAAATTTTCAGATGCACAGGTCCTTTCCACTTCCAAAATAAAAAAATTAGATTCATATATCCCACAACCCTAGCAAACTTAATTAAAGTACTATATGTGAGAGAACAAACACTTATTTTCTTGTGCAAATATTCAAGAGTAAGGGAGACAGTAAAACAGCTCAAGCCAAGTTTGCTCTGCATGAGTCCAGCCACTTAGCAAGACTGTGCTTCCATCTCCTGGCACTGGTGACCATCTGGGGGGTAGCTTGGAACTGAGACCAAATGCACATTTAATAATATTGCCTCTTCCTCTTTGACTGTCTTTTAAGTGAAGATAGGGGTAAGAAGGTCTGTGAGGAACTCAGTGAAGCCTAAACATTTTCTTGGAGCCAGGATCTGAATCACCAATCCTGCTGTAGGACTAAAAAAAATGCAGAAGTGGTTAAATAATAAAGAATGTCAATTGAATAACTGGTGTGGAATGTCTACTTAAATTGTGTATTTGCAAGTCTGGTATGAAGAGGATGCTTGGGGGAGATAATACAAGAAGTTCCCTATTTCTTTTCTTTTTCCTCCTTATACATTCCAGGTCTTCAAGGTCATCATGATACAAGAAAATGACACCCACATCCATGAGTTCATCCTCTTGGGATTCCCTACCACCACAAAGCTACAGGCTCTGCTGTTTATAATCTTCCTCACTGTGTATTTGCTGACTGTCACTGAGAACATAGTTATCATCGCTTTGATCATAAGCAACCACCAGCTCCACAAACCCATGTACTTTTTCTTGGGCCACCTGGCTTTCCTGGAGGCCTGGTACATTTCGGTCACCGTTCCCAAGCTGCTGCTCAGCCTTCTGGTGAAGAACAAGAGCATCTCCGTGCCGGGCTGCATGGCCCAGCTGTACTTTTTCGTCGCCCTGTTCTGTAGCGAGTGTGTCCTGCTGGCCGTCATGGCCTACGACCGCTGCGTGGCCATCTGCGACCCGCTGAGGTACGCGGCCATCATGGGCCGCAGAGCCTGCCTGCAGCTGGCCGCGGGCTCCTGGCTGCTCGGCTTCCTCACGTCCCTGCTGAAGGTCTGCTTCATTTCCCAGCTCTCCTTCTGCGGCCCCAGGGTCATCAACCACTTCTACTGCGACATCAGCCCGCTGCTCAACCTTTCTTGCTCCGAGCCCTTCGTGGCAGAGATGGTGGACTTCGTCTTGGCCTTGCTGATTTTGCTGGTCCCCCTCTCTGTCATCGTAATTTCTTACGTGCACATAATCAGCACCATCTTGTTCATTCCCGTGGCCCTGAGCAGGAGGAAAGCCTTCTCCACCTGTGGCTCTCACCTGGCTGTGGTCATCATTTTCTTCTCGGCCACCCTCTTCATGTATGCTCGACCCAGGAGTATCCACTCCTTCGATCTCAACAAGCTGGTTTCCATCATTTACACCGTAGTCACTCCAATGCTCAATCCATTCATTTACTGTCTGAGGAACCAGGAAGTGAAGGACTCCTTATGGAAGTTCTTGTGTAACAAGGCTGCTCTCTCCAGAGTGTCTGCATCTGATCACTAATGTAATGCTTGGAAGACAGTCTTCCAGCTGAATTTGTCTGAATCCTGTGAAAGTCTAATAAGGTATTTGACACAAATGGATATTAGTGTTTTCTTTCAACATCAGCGGTCAAGAATTCCTTCTCCCAAGTCAATTTGCATGTTCAGATAACACCAATGAATGCTGATATCATGCAAATGTAAAAGAAGGTGTTTCTACTGAACACATCACATGTCATTCCTGAGGAGTAGAAAAGGCAATAAATATAATTGCCTTCTGTTAATGTGTTTTTTTGGTGTGTATCAAAGAACAAAATTGCATTCTGACCTTGATCCAGCTTAATATGAAACTGGGATTCAAGACCTTGAGGCACCAAATAAATAGTTATGTCAACTTTCTTCATAGGAATTAGGATGGGAACTTCAGTAATTCAGATAATAACAGTCATTTTAGATAGCTGTCATAGGAGAACATGAACCACCACTGAGAATTTCCTCCTTTATTAACTTCAAATACAACTTTGGGAAGTAGTGGAGAGGTTCAGAAAACAAACCTTTACTATTGGGGAAGAGGGTTAACTTGCATAGTTTAATTTCCACTTTAAATGCTAAATGAGCCTCCTGATTTGTGTTATTTTCCTCTGGTCGTCCTACATTACATGAGGAGAGATAAGAACTAAGAGAAGAATCAGTTGTTTAAGCACAGGTCTTTCCTAAAGTAACATTCAAAGGAGAGGGTCAAGAAAATCTTTAAGCAATTCAACACACAGATGTGAAATCCTGCACCTGGGAAAGAATTATCTAATCCTTCAGGATAAGCTGGGCACTCACTAATTAGGCAACAGCTCTGCAGAAAAGGACCTGGGAGGTCCTAGCAGACAAACTGCCACAAGCCAGCAGTGTGCCAGCAGTGTGCTCTTGCAGTGATGAAGACCAACTGGCTCCTGGGCTGTATTAACAGTATCTTAGCCAGCAGGCCCAATGGTAAATGATCCTTGACCTTTATTTGTCACCCAAGACTACATCAACAATACCATGTCCAGTTTGGTGCTTCCCACTACAAGAAAGACAAAGTGGACAGTCCAGCAGAGAGTTACCGAGTGACAGAAGGGTGGGACCACACAGCATACAAAGAGAGACAGATGGAAATAGGTTTTTAACTCTGGAAAAGAGACTGTTGAGGGGGCATTTAGTTGCAGTCTGCCACCACCTGAAAGATGTTATAGAGGAGATAGAGGCAATTCTTAATTGTGCATGCCCGAAAAGACAAAAGCAACAGAACTCGTGGATACAAGAGCATGAGCCCCCAGCTGTACAGAAAAATGGAGAGTCACAGTGAGTCAATATCAGGCAGGTACAATGTGTTCATGTACAGGTCCTTTCACTGTAGGAGGCAGTAGCTTTGCAGCTTTCCTGGTGGTGGTTTCAGGCCTCTGTCCTGTCCATCTTCACAGGAAGCCATTCTTTCCCCTGTATTAAAGGCTTCTTTCCCTTCAACTCTTTTGCCTGTGCACAGGGTTCTAGAACCCTTTGAGGTAACAGAACCAGAAACCTGCAATTATAGAGATTCAGCCACTCTCTGGATTTCCTCTTGCCAAACACTGCACTTCCCTCCACATAAAAGAAGTTTCTCCTGATGTACCCTGATAAAATAAAGTTTATGGCTTGTGCACAACTGAGATGTTCTTCTTGTCATCAACCATCACAGAGAGTCCATTATCTCCATTATCCTCAAATCCTCTGATTTGAAAGGTCATAAATTCATTTAATTTCCCCAATTTTCTCAATCAAGTTGAGTCTGATTTTCCCATGATGGCAACTGGTGAATGATCTCTCCCTGTCCTTATCTCAACCCATGAGCCTTTTATGATAGAATCTTCTGAGTTGGAAAGGCCCCACAAGGCTCATCAAGTCCAACTCTTCAGTGAATGGCCCATACAGGGATCAAACCCATAGCTTGGTGTTATCAGCACCCTGCTCTAATCAGCTGAGTCAATCTCAGTGATATTTTCTCTCTCCTGTCCAGTCAAAGCCGGGGAGTGACAGACAGGTCTTGGTGAGCTCCTGGTGTCCAGTCAAGGTCAATCCACCACCCCACCAAAACTGCTTCCTGGACTCCTTTGGCTCTACTATTTGTGAGTCCTTTAAGTGGAAACCACTAAGAATTGAGAACATCCCAAATGACAC
Organism: Ptilonorhynchus violaceus; assembly: GCA_013397565.1. Lineage (NCBI taxonomy): Eukaryota > Metazoa > Chordata > Aves > Passeriformes > Ptilonorhynchidae > Ptilonorhynchus > Ptilonorhynchus violaceus. Next base: position 29,127 of record VZRJ01000964.1, read on the forward strand.
CAGACTGCTGTGCTCAGGCAGCTGAACTCAGTCTTAAATATTTACATATTAGGTGTTTAAATGAATGACAAATGAATCCTATATCTAACATATATTAAATGTAAATATTTGTATAAAATTCCATTTTGATACTGAGGTTTTAGTTGATAATTCTTGTACATAACTGTGAGTAGTCAGACAGGTATGCAGGTACTATGTGGAGTTTCCATGTGTCAGTGTCATCAATGGGGATGGATCTATAGATCAGGCAGCTTGAGAAACTGAGTCTGTCTACCTAATAGAGGCATTTCACACTATTGGAGGAATCCTTTCAACATAATATTTGTACTGTATTACATCATTCAGAAAATGCATAGCTTGGCTATTTGTTGATTTGAAGGTTCTACAAGTAACTCCAGTGTAGGTGAAACTACTTACTCCAAAAGTGATTGGATTTAGATTAGGGCACTAAAATATTTTTCTAGATTACATTTTGGTAAAAGACTGCCATATCCTCTGCCTCAGGGTATGTTTTTATTTTCCTCTGCCCTATAAAAATCAGTAGACACTAGCTGGTATTTTTTCATTTGTCAGTGTCTCAGAAAAAATCTTCAGAGTTTCTTCTACTCCGCCTGGAATCACAGAGGAAACAATAACATCCCTCCTCTTTCTGTGATTGCTTCCACTGGGAGGCTCTCTACAATTTCTAAATCAAACCTCGTGAGACACCAAAGGTGACTAAAGTGTCGATTTATCTGTGTCGGTATAAATCATACAACTGCCACAACAGTCCACACTTCATCTGTACCCTACTGATCATATTCTCCAGGATCAACTACAACAGTGGATTCCTGCTACAGAAGGTTGAGAACAGTTTTGTTTTTAATAACACAGGCTGAGCCATTCTTATTTTTGAAGGATTAATCTGAGTTAGTTGCAAAAAAACAGACCCAGAATTATAATTTGCTTGCACTTATGCTGTATCTGGGATGCTACGTGTGCTTTTTATCTCAATAGACTTGATGTAGATTTAAGTGTCCTCAGAGCCAGATATAGAAACTCTAATGGGCTCCTTCAGATGTGTTTGGAGGGGGTTTTTGATATCAAAATGAATATATCATTGTGGTACTTCACATTTCCTCACAGTTCATGGAATACACACGATGTAACTTTAGAAATGTTTAGCTGTAGAAACTAAAACATTGGCAATGTGAATGTCTATCTATAAGCTCATAACCTATAATTTCTTTATACTGGATGGATAATATAATAGCATTATTCATTTGGCTTATTTTAGACCTGTGTCTTAGATGAGACAAGACTTGTAATGCATATTTCTCTCCATGAAGTGTAAAGTAAAAAGCATGCTTTAATTTTTAAAATGAAAATTTCTGAATTGAGCAGATAAGTTTCACAAAATTAATTTCTAAAAACGCAGCAACAAAATGTCTGAACTTTTACAGAGTCTTTAAGTGGTGGTGTAACATATTGCTATGAATTTAAGCCTGTGTAGTTAGGTGTCATTGTATTAATTTATTGCAGGTGGATAAGGTTCATCTTTCTTCTACAGAATGGGTGGGAGGAATGAAACCAAAGTCACGTATTTCATTCTCCTGGGTTTTCCCACCACTGGTGAACTGCAGCTGCTTCTCTTCTCTACTTTACTTCTGGTTTATTTATTAACAGTGTTGGAAAACTTCCTTATCATTCTCATCATCCGAAACAACCACAGTCTGCAAAAACCCATGTATTTCTTCCTAGGGAATCTGTCTTTCTTAGAGATCTGGTACGTGTCTGTCATTGAGCCAAAAATGTTCATAGATGTCCTCTCTCGTGACAAACGGATCTCAGTGCAGGGGTGCATGACACAGTTGTATTTCTTTGTGACTTTTGTTTGTACTGAGTATGTTCTGCTGGCTGCTATGGCCTACGACCGCCTTGTGGCCATACGCAAACCTCTCAGATATCCCCTCATCATGAATCAGCGGCTTTGTGCTCAGCTGATTGCTGGCTGTTGGATGTGTGGTTTGACCACTTCTTCCATCAAGCTGAGCTTTATAGCCCAGCTCTCGTTCTGTGATGTAGACAAAATCAATCATTTTTTCTGTGACATTTCACCCCTACTGAATATTTCCTGCAGCGACTCCTCTTTGGCTGAGCTGGTGGACTTCATCTTGGCTCTGATGGTTATCATGGTACCTCTGTGTGCTGTGGTTATTTCCTATATTTGCATCATGTTCACTGTGTTGAAGATTCCTTCTTCTCAGGGGAGGCAAAAGGCTTTTTCCACCTGCAGCTCGCACTTGACTGTTGTGATTTTGTTCTACTCCACCACCCTTTTCACGTATGCCCATCCCAAGCTCGTGTACACCTATAGTGCTAACAAGCTGGTATCAGTCCTGTACACAGTAGTTGTGCCACTTCTGAATCCTCTCATATATTGTCTTAGAAACAAAGAAGTCAGGTTTGCCTTGAGAAAGACCTTTACTTGCAGAAGATGCACCAAAGCAATCAACTAAAGAGTCCTGGAGATGGGACTTTGCTCATGAAGATCAACTGGCAGTGCTGATGAGCTACAGTCAGGAGGTCCAGACCTTGATCCATGCCAAAGTGAAACTCTCCTATTCATGCATGCATTACCCACATTTATTGAACTAGACCTGAATAAATCTAAGTTACATCTATGTATATACTATGGCTTTGAATTGAGATGTTTGGGTTTTGGGGTTTTTTTTGCTTGTTTTCCCCCTAAGAGTCTATGCTGCCACCCTTTCTTAAAAGTCATTCCAGCTGAATAACTGGTCCAGTTTTAAAGAGGCTTGGAAATGCTGGAAAATGAACCCCAGATTTGTTTGCCTTAGATATATTAGGGTCCAGAAAACATTGTAAAATGCATGTGGAAAACAGATATCTATGTCTGATTTATTTACTCCGAGATTTTGTTACTATCCCTTGAAAGAAATAGGCAGTGGAAAAGGATGAGTCATTTTAACATTCTAAGATACCTGGTGCAGGATAAAAGGAACCATCCTCTGAAGAAGAAAATTTTTGTAATATGGCATTAAAGTCTAATGTGAGTAGCTCCTGCTGTTCACATGGTTCAGCTGCACTGTCACTTGGCCCCTGTCTCAGGTTCACAGCAGGACCATGGTGCCCTGAATAACCTTAGTGCACACCAAATAATTTGCTCCATGAAGGAATTCAGACATACCTGAAAGGATAGATCACCTCAATATTCCCTTCAGGCTGCCTGAGCCTTGGATCCAGCAGTATTTCATCAGGCTCTTATGCAGGAGTCTGGAAACACAGCTGATGCATCTGAGTTAAACACTGATCATCTGTGAGAAAATCTGATTATCAATTAGAAGTAAAATGGTGCCTCTAAGAAAACTACTCCATGTTCAGAATATCACAGTGCTTCAAAACTTTTAATATTCTGTAATAAACAAACAAATAAATAAATCTATCAGCAGAGTGCATCTCCATATCACCATGTTAAATGTGGGTTTGAGTTTATGACCAAGACCACAGTTTCTGATATTCTCTGCTCTGTACTACTCTACTGCCTTCTCTGATTTTGCATGTCATTTTATAAATGATTAAACATTTAACTTTCCAGGGAAGAAACCTTAAGGCACTTGCTGGAAGAACTTTTGTGTGCATACTGTGCCATGTATGGCCAATTGTTTCAAACAAGACCTTTCTGAGGGCTTGAACACAGAGATGTGAAGAACAGCTTGCAGTTAACCACAACGGGGAGCTCTCACCAGAAGTGCAGGGTGCTGGCTGTATTCCAGGTATTAGCAAAACATCTGCTATGAGAAAAGAGGTAACTGACACAAAATGAATATACATTACAATATGAACCATTGGAAAGGAGCCAAAAAAATCCCAGTAGTTCTTTAGATTTGCATTAGGAATCGAGAGCCACAGATACAGCTAGATATGAATTCTTCTAAAAAGAGCTAAAAATTAGACATGTCTATTTAAACATCTAAGCAAACTACCCTGGGCTCCTTTACTACTCATAGATATGGATTATCACCCTAGAGGATATTTATTCTATTTATCTAGGACATATGCCTCTATGTTCAGCCATCTCCAAGAAAATGGGGATCACATCTAACGGTTACTTGGGAAGAAATATCCCTTCTTCTTCCTTTTTCCTCCAGTTTTTATTGCTGGGCCTGTTGCCAAATGTTCTGGACTGTCCCTTTGGTCAGCTGGGGTCAGCTGTCCCAGCTCTGTTCCCTCCCAACTCCTTGCTCACCCCCAGCCTCCTCGCTGGTGCAGTTGCAGAAGAAGCAGGAAAGGCCTTGACACTGTGCCAGCTCTGTTCAGCAATAACTAAAACATTCCTGTGTTCTCAACATGGTTTTCATCACAAATCCAGAGTTTAGTCCCACACAAACCAATATGAAGTAATTTAACTCTATCCAAGCCAAAATCAGTACAGCATCAGGCTCGCCTCATTCTTATTACAATATATTAAAGTATGGATACACCAATAATGGCCTGGTCTATTTCTTCTCTTATTTCAGTTTTTCATACATAAAGTGCAAACCATAGCATTTCAGTACTCCTTAGGGAGTTTTCCATTGAAATTTTGCAAGGTGAGAAGTTCCTTTAATGCAGTGATTTGGCTACACACATTGACTGGTTTTGAAGCACTGATCTGAAGGAGATGGTTTTGAAATTAATGTCAGGAAAATCCCGCAAATACACTGTGAAGAGGATCATCATCCAGTTATTATGGGTTTTATGTACACTAATAATAATGTTGTTAGATAACCTGAAACAAATAATTGATAACCTATTCAACAGGGGTTCCTAAAGGAGAGAACACAGAAAAGTCTTACACAAACACAAACTTTTTGAGAATGCAAGTTCTTTCTTGCATCTAAAAGTTTATTTCTGGAAGTTTTCCTAATGAACACTTTTGCAAATTCAAGGTTGGGTGCCTTTAAAGTGCTGTAAATAGGTCACCTCCCACAAGTAAATTAGGTAAGACTACAAGTCCAGTCTGAGCTTCCAAGAAACTTTCCATCTCTCTTAATCTTACTCTCACCTCTGGGAGCTGATGGGAATGTATGCAAATGTAAGATAGTTCAGTTTTAGGAGATACTGATCTATCATGAGTCACAAAATCTCAGAAGCTTTTATATCGAGAATAGAAACCTCTGCTTCATGTAGATTTATTTAAAACCACACACCAAAACAAAGAAAATTTAATATAGCCTGCTGTGACTAAATGTGATGCTCATGTGCTGAGAAGGATGCCAGTTTGCTTGTTGAAAAAAAGCTGCATATCCTGGGGGGTCTGAGGTACCCACACAGGAGCTGTGAGATGCTTTTTCCCTTCCCAGAGTGGTTGCTGGACTCCAGCCCAGTGCTCCCCTGGAGGCTGGACCCTCATCTGAATCACATTTCTAAGTTTTGGGTGCTGAGTACACTTTCCCTGCCAGTCAGAGAAGAGAGCACATTTAGTGAAAACTTGGTTTTGTTTACAGAAGAGAAGCATATTGGTTGGGGAGAAGGCAATGGTGTCTGTTCTAATGTGACAATCTGGAAGGAAGAAGATTTTAATGGCTATTAGGGTTTTGATTAGGTCCACAGTGTTTTGTTTAGCAGAAAGAAATCTACAGGGGGCAGGAAGGGTTCTACACAAGAAACTGAAAAAAGTAGGGGTTAAAGACACACAGAAGCAGCATTACACTTTATTGTTGGTTTTTCTTCTTTTGCTGGCAAAGAAAAATGGCACAAAGGAAAAATATCTCATTTGAGGTTCAGATGTCTGCTGTGAGGATCCAGGACTCTAGAAACTGAATCCCTAGTGTTTTTACATGCACCTATTAGAGTATATATAAGCAACATGCTAAGGAGAATGTCCTCAGAACCAGTAAGATGAAAGGCCAGTGATGTACTGATTAACAAGAGGCTACTGAAAAATCAGTTGAGTAGAAAAAATGTTCAGTTTTTTTTGGCAATGTGTTCAAGAAATCTGAACTCCAAAAAACCAAACCTGGCTTTAATCACCATATAGCAAGGTATGTGTATTGTGGTGTGTGAAGTCTGAGCTTTGCTTTGTTAAATTTAGTGATAGAACTGGTCTAAAAATACTTGTTTTCTCTTTTTTTTCATTACATAGCATGTAGTAATCAGGGTTTATGAATACAGTCAGTTCTTTTGGAAATTAAGTCCATTAACAGGAAGCCAGTATTTAATGTGTCTGCATTCTAGATTTTCTGTTTGATCCACCAAGAGACAGACAGTTCCAGAGACATCTTCTCGGGTGAATCAAAAATCTTCCCCTCTCACTGGCTACAAAAGCATCTCCAGCATCTTCATTCTTAGCCGAGGTTTTTGTCATATCTTTAAAAAGCCATTTACTTAAAGCAGTAGTAATCGTTATTGCAACCAAACAATTTTTGAGAGGACATAGGATACCCTTCAATTGACAATATGTTTGATTATTATGAAATTATTTCATGAGTTTACATCTGTTATATTTAAATCATTGATGGTTACACATAAAACCAGAATAAAAATACGAATTTAAAAATAAGTTCAATTAGGTAAGCCAAGATCACACATCTATCGAATAGCTGACCATAGCGACACACAATTTTGACATTTTCTTTTACATTATTGTGGACAAAAGTGTCTCTTTTTTCTTAGTTTTTTCTTGCTAGCTTGATTAATTTTCTAACAAAGACAGATACTTCTAAAGGACTGTTCTTCCCCTGTTTTGAACAGGTATGGTGAGACTAGAAGAATCACACGGTGCATGCATCCATTTCTCTCTTTCATCAGTGGGGGAGCTTTAGGAATTGTGAAAGCTGTAGGCTTGAACAGGCTTTGACTGGATACTTGACCTTGACTGTCTAAACTTGGGTTCTCTGTACACAAAAATCCCAAGGGAAACCAGCCAAAATATTTGATGAGCAAGGTTATGCAAAGAGGAATTATTTCTCCAAATTTATGGGTAAATAAGAACAAAAGATTAAATAGAGCTTCTGAGGGTACCCAGAGCTGAGGCTACATTGCAAGGACTAGGAAGGGAGAGCAGAAGTAATGTGTTAAAAATTAATTCAGTGCTTTGAAAAGATTAGGTACCTGTTGGTTAAGAAAAATTATCTAATGGAAATGACAGCAAAACAAACAAAATACCAGTAACTGGATGGGGATTTCTATCACTCAGCTTTATACATCTACATACATCTTTTTACACACAGAACAGTGAGCTGTGCCTGAGCTGGACTTCCCTTTAGATCAATGGAGAAAGCCAGAATATCTTAAAAGGTGATTCATACCTTCTATGGTAAATATTCTAAAGTTTATTTCTGTCCTCTGAATTTAAAGGCATCTAAACTATGAGTTCTAATATAGGCATCAACCCACAGAATATATTCAAGCCTAGGTGAGATGACAACTAACTTATGAAAATAAAATTACTAAATAAAATTGAAAAGGGATTACTTGAAACATTCTGTCAATTAGTCCATTTTTAACACACTGTGAGAATATTTGAGTAGAGAAAATTTATTTCAGAAATCTCATCATTTGAGGGTTTTGTTCCAAGTACTTTTATAAAAGAAAAAACTCAGTTTCTCATATAAAAAAGTGTTGTTTTTTTAATAACAGGCTTTTTTTTAAAACAATTATCCACATTCTTTAAATACATTTCAAAACTCATATATGTTTTTGATTGTTCTGCATCATCTGGAGAAGCATAGTCACTTGTTCTTTTGTTTAGGGGAGAGTGGTCTTTTGTGGGTTAGTTGCAATCTTAGTATGAGATTTTTTTCCTGCCCAGTTAAAGCTGAAATAGGTCTTTAACCATAGAATGAAATATCTGTTTCTAGTTGATTTTAAAGTTTATTAAATTAAGAGGCTGGATAAGCTGCATGCAGAGTGTTTCCTTATAATGAAGATAATATTACAGGGTAATTTGCTTACAAATTACCCTGTAGTAGTTTACAAAAATCTACAGATATTATAGATCAATCAATTTTCTACTCTTTTCCATCTGTCTATTTTTTATATTTCTTATGTTTCATATATCTCATTGCTTGTCTTATTATTCTAACTGCTTCTTCGGGCAAACTACCTGAAATCCACTGCATCCTAATTTCCTTTTGGAACATCGTCTGAAAGAAAACATGGAAAACCACACCAGGATGACTGAGTTCATTTTGATTGGGTTCAAATCTCAGCCAGGATCGCAGCTCTTTCTCTCAGTTCTCTTCTCCACAATGTACATCGTCACTGTAGTAGGGAATGTCTGCATGATACTCATCATCAGAATGGACTCCACCCTGCACACTCCGATGTACTTTTTCCTGGAGAACCTGTCCACTTTGGACATCTGTTATTCCTCTGTCATCACTCCCAGAGCGACACTGACACTCTTACTGGACAGAAGGAACATTTCCTACAATGAATGTGCATCACAAATGTTCTTCTTCTCTCTCTTTGGTACAACAGAAGCTTTCTTTCTTGCTGTGATGGCTTACGATCGCTTCACTGCCATCTGCAACCCACTGCTCTATCAAGTCATTATGAGCAAAAGACTTTGTGTTCTCATGGTGATGGGCTCTTATCTGTCAGGCTGCATCAACTGCACCATCCAGACAGGCTTTACGTTCAGCTTGTCCTTCTGTGGGCCCAAAGAAATAAAGCACTTCTTCTGTGAGGTTGCTGCAGTGATGCACGCCTCCTGCTCCGACACATTTGTCAATGAACTGGTAATGCTGGCTGTGTGTGGATCAATAATTGTGGGCACTGGCTTGGTGGTTTTTATCTCCTATGGTTATATAATCATCACAATTGTCCAAATGCCTTCAGCTGAAAGCAGGCACAAGGCCTTCTCCACCTGCTCTTCTCACATGGTGACAATCTGCTTGTTCTTTGGGACAGTTTTCTTCATGTATGCCCAGCCTGGGGCCACATCTTCACCCAACAAAAGCACCACCATCTCAATCTTCTATACTATTGTTATTCCCATGCTAAACCCTTTCATTTACACCCTCCGAAACAAGGAGGTAAAAAGGTCTCTGAAAAAACAGTTAAAAAGGAAGGGGTTTTTTTAGCACGTTTACTAAGGTTGAGAATGACCACAGTGTCCAATTTGGTACGGACAGATGCTTAGAATGTAAAAGAAGGGACATCAGGACCTGCTTTCAAGAGTCTTTTTTGTTTCTAGATGGTCAGTAAAAGCAGGAAACATAAAAAAATCTAGAAGAATCTAGAGAAGATGAAGGTGTGGTTTCGTTTAACCATATTTAGACATTTACAATCCATCTGAGCTGTAATTGAGAGGCCTCTTATAGCCATTCAAAAGGTACCAGCAATTTAAAGCCATAATTAATCCTATTGGATTGGACAATTTAAAGTGTATCTAGGTGTGCTGAACACCCAAAATATGACATAAAACTCAGACTCTGTCAGTACCTTATTTCTGTGCATCAGAACACAGCCAGTTCAGGTGGAGGCATTCTCACTCTACACATCCACAGCTAAATTAAGTCAAACAAGAGTGAACTGAAAGATTTATTTGTCTGTGACTCCTTGGTTTTTTAATTTTTTTTTTCTCAATTTTGCTTTTAATCACTTCTCTTTCAGTAGAACCACTGAAATTAAGGTTACAACCATTACACATTAAGGGACAACTGAAATCTTGTGCCTGAAATGCTCTTTGACCAAAAAAAAAAAAAAAAGACAGGATTCTGGTTCCATGTGTTTATGTGTTTGTGTGCATGTTCAAATGAGTGTTTGTAACAGGATGGCAGCTATTTCTCTGTGATAGATAAGCTTGTAACAACACAATCTGACATAACATGAAGATAATGTTTGACTTCAACTTTACAGCTGCTTGCAGTGGTTTGAAATTCTGGTTTAAAAGAAGGCACATTTCAAAAATACCAGCATGAAGGTTTTGTATCAAGTATCTGAAGCATGAACTCTTGAGTTACTGTGTAAGCACCATCCTACCAGAAGACTGCTCAGTTCTCATTACTTTGCAACTTGAGATAAATATCAGGGCCAACTAGAAATCAGAAATTACCTCTCAGAGAAATTAATTATTTAAATTAATTATTTGTTCACTTTCTTCTTAAAAGCAATAATATCACTTTGAAATAAATACATCACTATCCATAGTTACCTCTTTCCCTCTTTCGGTATTAAAGGTATCTGTACTATAAGCTGAAATAAATGTCTATCTTCCCCTGCAGTATGGAACCATCCTATATAGTGGGAAAAAATACCAGAGCAATATCCCTCTGTGTAGATCCCGAACTACCGGAATTTCCATGAGCATTTCCCACTAACCACTATTGTAATGTCAGTGCCCACTGGTCTTCCAAAGGACCTAAACCAGTAGAAAACACCTGTATGGAATGCAGCTCCACTCTCAGATATCTACATTCAGGCACAGTGGAGATTTCTGCACTTGAAGGGGAGTATTTTCTAAGAAGTTATCTGGCTCACCCTGCTGCAGACAAGCCTCAGCCAAGGGCCCCTTCTGGCTACCACTACATTTGGTAGTTAAAAACTATGAAGCGGTACTCATATCTACAGGTTTTACTTCATTAGCATACGCAGGGCACGAAAAGTAATACGTATTTTCAAATTGTATATGTACTTTTCAAGCAAAAAGTAATATGTATTCTCAAATTAATGAAGCACAGTTCAGCTTTTGGTCTCTAGGTGGGCCATTCCTGTGGCTTAGAAACAGAGCATGGCTGCAACCCCTCCGGTCACTCCCTTTCAGCCTCTCTCAGGCAGCACACCAAGCTCCTCAGGGTTTCTGCTCCTAAAGGTGCAGACAGCTTGTTTCTGCTGAACTGTTGCCAACACAGACACTTCTTGCTGAGCTTTGTCTCGCAGTGTTTCTCCACAACCTTGTTCACGAGGCTGCGTTTCTTCAGTGAACAGCAGTTGTGCGATGGTTGTTCGGTGGCCTGCAGTGTGGGTGCCTCCTTCCCCATGGACCTCCAGTGGCTGCAGGGGGGACACTTCCCCATGGTCCTCCTCATGGGCTGCAGGGGAATCTCTGCTGCTGCCAAGTGTCTCTAATCTTTCTCAGATGTGTTATCAGCAGCGGTGCCCCCAGCTGCAGGGATGGGCCCAGTTTTGGGCAGTGATGTTTTGGGGACAGTTCAAACTGCCCCTGTCATAGGTGGGGACAGAGCCTGCTCTCTCCTCACAAAGGCCACACTGCAGTCCTTGTGCCACCAAGGCCTTGCCACATAAACCAAATACACTTCCTTTCATCTTTATTCCAGGGATATAGATGATTCAGTCTGCATAGAATAATAACTACTATTACGTCCTTGTTACAGAAATGTATCCACGCGATTATCAGCATCACTGCATTGTCCAAAGCCTATGCTAAAAACAAGCCAGGTAATAATCACCAGGTCATTATTCACGCAGAACAAGACGAGTCCTGAGGCCCGCTGGTTTTCCAGCCCCTTGCCCAGGCCCGGCTGGCGCTGGGGCGCGCTGGCCCTTTAAGGGCCTCTCTCCCGCTGGGGGGCGCCGTGCGCGGCGGGGGGCGCATGCGCAGTCGGCGCTGCCAGGCGCATGCGCAGCGCAGCCATGCGGGTGCTGGTGGGTGAGTGCGGGCCGGGGGCGGGGCGGTGCTGAGGGGGCCCGGGAGGGTGCGGGGCCCGGTGAGCGGGACGCAGTTTTGGATCCTGGATTCCGGGTGCTGCCTGCTGGGTTGGAGCCAGGCCCCCTCCTCCTCCCGGGTATGGGAGTCTGTACATGGAGCGCGGGCCGGGGCCAGCGGGTGGAGGCGCTCGGCGGGGCTGCGGGGGCCGCAGTTGTGCTCCCCCAGCCGCGGTCCTCGGCGCGTCTCTGCGGCCGGGGGCTGGTGGCCCAGGGGCAGACCCGTGATGGCCGCTGTGTCTCTTACCAGGTGGTGGGACTGGCTTCGTGGGCAGAGCCCTGACCCAGCTGCTGCGGAGCCGAGGGCACCAAGTGACCCCCGTGTCTCGACAAGGGGGCAACGACCGGATCAGCTGGGTATGAGATGAGAGCGGTCACGAGAGGGTGAACGTGACGGGGCTGAGAAACAAACTTACTTTCCATGGCATAGTGGGACTCTGCCATGGGGGCTCTCGCTCCTGTGCATGTACTTTCGGGCTGCTGGGTGCCCCATGGGTCACAGTCATTGAAATGGGTACCGCTGTAGCTCCAAGGAGCAAAACCTTCTCCGTTCATGCTTGTGCTCCAGGAATGCCAGGAAGAAACTGGCTGGAGTTCATAGGAGCTTGCCCTGCTTAATTTGTAGGGAAGGGTTGGGCGGAGGGGAGGCTTGATATGTGATGTCTGTTACTGCTGCCTAGGAAGAGCTGTCCCGCTCTGGACTGCCCCAGTGCGATGCTGTGGTCAACTTGGCTGGTGAAAATGTCCTCAACCCTTTCCGCAGGTAACGTGATCTCCCGCAGTGCTGTTGGGACAAGGTGAAGGCAAGGCAGTCCTTGTTGTCAGAGAATGTGGACAGGGAGGAAAGAACATGACCAGGAAACTCTTGGGTTAACTGTTCGCATTTGCATCCTTAAGTATCCAGAATATTTTTATGGGCCAGTTAGGTTCTGAGAGACCTTTGCAAGAAGGGTTCTCTTCTGGATCTACAGCTGAAGGCAAGAAAGATTAGTTCCACATTTCCAGAAGGACATTGGATGCCTACATTTGATAATGCAAAATCAGAACCAAAGTTTGACTTCTATGAGGAACAGCAGCTTTGGTGTCCAGCTCCTCTGCTAACTTTGTCCTAAGGCAGTCCAAACCCCACAGTCTCTTGAGGGAAGTGAAGAGCCACCATCTTCCAAAGTCTCCTTGCATTTAGATTGTAAGATTACATGTGCTCCCTCTGCTCTGGGGTGGGGGGAGTTCCCATGACCTCTCCTGTGCTTGGGAGCAGGTGTCTGCTGGGGTCCCCCTTGGTGGTGGTGTTTCCTGGAATGTCCTTGTGAGGGGTATAACCCATTGCTCTCCCTTTTCCAGATGGGGTGATGCCTTCTGCAGGGAAATCATCAACAGCCGGGTTGAGACCACAAAGACCTTGGCCAAGGCCATTGCTGATGCTGAACAGCCACCCCGTGCTTGGGTCCTCATCACTGGCGTAGGTATTGGTTGGGCCTGGCCAGGGCATCGCTCATGTTGACCTGGAGAGGTTTTACCTGCAGACAGAAACACAGTGCCAGGGGAACACACGTCTTGCCTTGAAATGTCGGCTTTATTGCCGTCAGTGTCACTGTGTTTAGGCAAGCCTTGAGTACTGCTGGAGAGGAATTTGGGTCTCTATGCTTGCTCTCGGTGTCACTAGGACAGAACCTTTTCTGTGTTTTCCTGTGAAAGCCTTTAGGCATCATGTAGAACCAATTTGTCTAAGCAGGGCTTCAGCTGAATCCCTCTGCACATCCAACTTTGCATTTCTGCTTGTCTTTAAAGCTGCCATGGTTTATCCTCTGTGGTGCCCAATTTTGAAGCAGGCACCTTTCAGCCAGCTCACTGTGGTGCTTGCAGGCCTATTTGGTTTTTGGGGCTGCCTGCTCAATCTGAGTATCAGTGCATCCTTGTAGAGTGCATTGGTAGTTCAAAAACTTGTCAGCATTGCCATTAGAGAGACCCTGTGCTGTTCATGAGGATGTCCATGGTGGAGTGATTGTGTTCATAGAATCTTAGAATGGTTTAGGTTGGAAAGGATCTTAAAGATCATCTAGTTACAACCCCAGGGACAGACCTTCCACTAGACCAGGTTGCTTCAAGCCCTGTTCAACCTGGCCTTGAACACCTCCAGAGATGAGGCAGCCACAGCTTCTATGGGCAACCTGTGCCAGGGCCTCACCACACTCACAGGGTAGATTTTCTTCCTGATATCCAATCTAAACCTACTTTAAATTTGAAGCAATTCCCCCTTGACCTGGCACTCCAGGCTCTTGCAAATAGTCTCTCTCCAGCTTTTTTGTAGACTCCCTTCAGGTACTGGCACATTGCAATTAGGTCTCTTTTCCAGGCTGAGCAATCCCAGTTATCTCAGCCTTTCCTCACAGGAGTTCTGGGCTCCTGGAGGCAGAGGAGATGGTCTGATGGGGAAGGGTGGGTGTCGGTGTCATCATTCAACCCTGACCCCCTTTCTGCTGTTATCCTGCAGGCTATTACCGCCCCAGCCCTACAGCTGAGTATACTGAAGACAGTCCAGGAGGGGATTTTGACTTCTTCTCACGCCTCGTGAGCTCGTGGGAGGCTGCAGCTCTCATCCCTGCAAGCCCAGCTCGTGGAGTTGTTGTGAGATCAGGTGAGATGGGGCATCGTGCTTGTTAAGGGTGACTCTGCTTTACTGCTGGGGTAAGAGTGGGAAGAGGTGGGTAAAGGACATCAGTTCTTCTGTCTCTCCTTGTTGTGGTCCTGTTCCAGTCCAGCCCTCTAGGGATTGTCTCCTGCTTGTAGGTCTGGCTGTAAAGGGGGCTTTTTGCCATTTGGGCAGGGACACCTGGTCTCACCCTCTTCTCCCCACAGGTGTAGTGCTGGGTCCAGGTGGTGGTGCAATCTCTCAAATGCTCTTGCCTTTCCGTCTGGGACTTGGAGGCCCCTTGGGCTCTGGACTCCAGCCCTTCCCGTGGATCCACGTTCGGGACCTGGCCGGGATCGTGTGTCATGCCCTGGAGAGTGAAAGCGTTCAAGGCATCCTCAATGGCGTTGCCCCGTCCTCCCCTGCCACCTCCAATGGCACCTTTGCCCGGGAGCTGGCTGCAGCCCTGGGGCGCCCAGCCCTGCTGCCGGTGCCCGCGTGGGCCGTGCGGGCGGTGTTTGGCGTGGAGCGGGCGGTCATGCTGCTGGAGGGACAGAAGGTGCTGCCGAAGCGCACCCTGGAGAGCGGCTACCGCTTCATCTTCCCTGACCTGCCTGGAGCTCTGAAGGACATTGTGGCTTAAAGCCCCCCCGGCTGGGCTGGGCTGGGCCCTGTTTTTGTGAGCTCAGGTGCCTTCCTGTGAAAGGGGAGCCCTGCCCTTTGACACTCCCCCATCCCCATACAGAAAGGGTGAGCGGTCCTTTCCCTGCCTGTCTCCCTGTGTTCGTCCCCAGTTTAGGAGTCATCCCTCTTGCTGCCATCTGAATCTCTACATCACCTGCCTTTGGGGAAGGGCATGAGCCCCTCAAAGGATTGGGACTGTGGAATTGCCCATCTTCTCTTTTCCATGGTGTATGTGTGAACTGCTGCAAAGTGGCTGGGGGGTGTAATGTCTTCTTCCCTGAGAGAGGGGTGGAAGCAGGAAACAGGTTGTAATGTTGTTGTGGTTCTTCCATGGTACTGGAAGTCGCTCTTCCTGTTTTTCCTTATGTCTTTCTGCCATGATAACATAGAGACTTATTTATGCTCTTCTGCTTTGGCTTTCTTGGTCTCAGTGGTTGTGGGAGAAGATCCATCTTTAGGGGTAGTGGAAAGGGTGCTGAATACAGATTTGCTTGGAGACTCTGCCATCTCTTTTCTTGTGGCTGGTACCAAGCTGATGTGTCAGTACCTTCAGCTTAGTCTAGTCCCGAGAGTTACACCCCTCCAGGGTTCCATATCCCTCATGCTGTGGCAGGGATGAAGGAGAATGCTGCTTTGCCAGCCTGTAGGGAAAACTGACAATCAGACTGTGGCCCCTGGACTGCTCTGCCTTGGCCAAGTGCCCACTACATCTATGCTTGTGTTGAGGAAAACCAGGTGGTGCATCTTTGTGTGAGTTAGTGCAAGTCACTGCTCTAGTCTGAAGGAACATATCAGCCATTGCCTTCTTTGTACTTACCTCAGACCTGGATGGTTTTCTTCTATTCATCCTATGAGGTAGTACTTGTGTTCAGGGGGTACCCCTGATTGGGCAGTGAGAATATCCAAGGTGCCTGGTCTGGAAGTCTGGTTCCTGGTTCCTTAGGAAGCAATACATGTTCTCTTATGGAGAAGATTGCAATTTCATCATCTTGTCCTGCCAGGAAATGTATCATGTGCGTCTCTTGACCTACTTTCACGTCCTGTAGTGGGTTGTGAGGTGTGAAGTCCACAGAGCAGTGAAGTTTATTATAGCAGTACTTCTGGGGAAATACTCCTAGTGTGATGTAGTTTGATGAATTTGATAGAAAATTCTATTAAAAGGCACTTCAGGTAGATAAAAAGACCTGCTCCTGAAATAAGAAACCACCCAGAAGAACAGCAGTCCTCATATTTCTGGTTTATGCCGTGTTGATGTAGTCACAGTAGCTGAAGGATCAGTCTTGGTGAAGTCTGGATGCTCCACTCTCCTGCCTCTTTGTTCAGTACATACTGGAGACAGAATGGCAATCTGCTGGCTTTCCAGGCAGGAACATTAGAATGTGACTGTCTGGATGGAACTGGAGTGTCGCTGTTGTACTCAATTACGACATAAGCACGATTCAAGAGTTGGTGAAAAAAGGATATTTTTATTAATATAAAGAGCTATTTTATACCTTTATGTGCTGGAAGTTTATAGAAATGTCAAGAGTCTGTTGGACCCTTGGTTAGCCCAAAATATTTATCTAAGCAAAAATGATAACAAAGTGCAGCTGCACGAAGCTTAATTTACAAAAACTTGTAGGATTGTTTATAATAGTTTTACCTGGGAAAAGAAAGAGAAAAGTCTCACGAAAATGCTGGGAAAATCAGAAGGCCTCACTGCTGACAGCTTTTCAGCAGTCACACTGGAGAAAGTCCTTGCAGTCAGTGTAAGCACATCCAGGTGAAATGGGACTTTGGGAATAGGCATAAAAGCAACATGGTTTGAGATAAATGTGGGTTGCTTGGACTGTGTCTGTACTGCCTGTAAGTTAAGTGCAGGTTCCTTGCTCTTCCCATGTGCTTCAGTTTCCTGTCTGTGAGAGTGGGCTGACCTACTTTCGGGTACAAACCCAGTTCCTTGGGGGCCAGTACAATGGGGACAATCAGCAGTGCTGCTTTAGTTACTCCAGCTGAGTTTTTAGAGCCTCAGGCTTCAGTCAGCTTCCCCAGATGTTGTGGCCTGCAGCATCCTTCTGTCAGCCAAGCTGGTTGACCAGCCCAGTTGGGTTGTTTCTGTACCTGTATGATTCTGTACCTTGATAATTGCAATGACTTTGGGTTGTGGTTGGAAATGTGAACAAGTATGGCTGGAGAAGAGCTGCCATCTTCAGCTCTTCTGAAAGAGGTGGTTTGTATCCCACGGAGCACTGGCACTAAGCAGAGCCCGCAGGCCTTGGACTTCCTGCCTGCATGTGTAACTCACTCAGGACTTTTGAAAAGTTGCCTCTGCATGGTGTTTGGCTTAAATACCTCACACATTTAAATAAGCTTCTGTCATCTGAATTTGAGTATAGGATCTGAAAGCACTGTCTTCTGGGTGCAATTAAGATTTTCCATCATGATAAATTCACACACATACACCTTGCTCTGTGGTAGAGCCAGAAAAGATGCATGTTTAAGTGACAGCAGGCTGATATCTAGACTGGATGTGTCTATTTTTGATGACCTTAAGGAAGCCCTGGTCCTCAGGCTGCAAGACTTTGTGGTCCTAAGTACAGGCTTTTTGTTGCCTCAGTGCTGGCTTCCCGGTGCTCAGGGCTAGCAGTGTTTCTGCAGGCATGTCTGAGCCCACTGCAGTGCTCCTCTGCCTCAGGGCAGGTGTCTCTGTTCATTTAGAGGTGAATGCCTATCACCTCTGAATCATAAACCATAAATCATATGAAGAGCAGCTGCTGCCTCCAGCAGCTGTGGCCCAGAACCTTCCTGTCTGGCCACTGCCATCCCAGTGGGGGCCTGGTACTCAGGGTTTCTGTCCAAGCTGAGGGCGCAGCTGTTCCTTTCCTATTTGCAGGTTCAGTCAGCCCTGATGCTGAGCTGCTGTCAGGCACAGACACGTGGACAGGTGACACAGATGACACTGACATGGCTGTTGGACAGACTGCCCCAGCCGAGATGCTGCTGCCAGCAGCACCCCCACACGGGACACGTGTAATGCACAAGCACCATGCCCCTCTCGCTGTGGGGCTGGCAGACTCCGGTGACACCCTCAGGGTTCACAAGCACATGCACACTCACGAATCCTTTGAGCACCCTTCTGTCCACCCAGCACTCCAACATGGACTGCAGCCTCCTGACCCGTCCCACAGGTCCCCTCCTCCAGCTTGACACCCCAAAGATAAAGACGCAGCACTTGGATGCTCATGCCAAAGGCACAGCACGCTTCAGGTACCTCCAGGTACCAGCATGGATCACTTGCCCTGCTGATAACCCTGCCCAGACCTGGATCTCCTACTTGCCGAATTTTTGGTTGTGGATATGCACACACACTCCTGGTTTGTGGGATGCACAGACAGTGGCCTCCCCCAGAACTGGGCACACACGCTGTGAGCTGCTGTTCTACTCCAGCTTCTGGCATGGAGCCCCTCACTCCCTTAGCTCATGCTGGCCCCCCCCCAGCAGCTGCTCTTGTGGACACACAGTGTTCCTGCCACAGTGGCTGTAGGGTGAGTTCCCACTGGCTTCAGGACCTGCTGTTGCAGGCCGTGTGCCTGCTCTCCCTATCCCCCATCTGACTTGAGTAGCTGGCCCCAAGTCCACACATGCTGGCCACACAGCAGCTGGCACTTAGTCCTTGCAGCACACACGTGGGACCCAGGGAGGTTGCAGAGAGTTACAGAAAGATTAAATAAGCCAGGATGGGCTGTGCTGGTCAAATCTAAAGCTCAGCCAGACCAGCACTGACTGGCCCAGGTTTACACTCATCCAGCCTCTCATAACCCTATTCTGTCTAATCCCCTCTTGGCTGCTCCCTTCCCCTGCACATTCCCTGGACAGCTGACATCCCGCTGTCTTCATCCAATACCATGGACACTGAGGTTTGCATCCTTATCAGTTACAAAGTCCTGGCTGCCTACAGCTTCCTGAGAGCTCATCACCTGGTGTGAGTGGTGCCATTTGTTTTTACTTATTTGCTTTGTTAATGTTAATTGGTCAGGTTTTATGGCTGTGTCTCCCTTTCCTTCCCTGCTGTAAAAATTAATGTTCTCAGCCTTGCTCCACACACCCCTTTGGGTGACTGATCAGGTTTGTTCTCATCACAACCTCTCCATCACATGTCTGGTTTATCTCTCTGCCTTTTATGGCTCCTTTGACCAGATATCCCCAAACGAGCAGACATGCTCCTTCCACATCCCTTGATGCTGCCCTGCTGCCAGGAATCTCAGCAGAAGCTGCATTCCTTGCTTCCCTGGAGCCTGAATGGGCGTCCTTATGGGCTGTACTCATGGAGGCAATGACCCCTCTGTGAATTGAAGGGGTTGTGTGTGTCAACAAGGGCTGCAGTCACTGGTCCCCCATCTGAGGCAATAGGCAGGAACACACTGAGGCACTTAAGATCAGCAGTACCTCTGTAAGTGGATCAGTTTGTGCAGGCAAGTGCAATGTAAAGCTGTGACAGCCACAGCTCTCCAGGCACTGGGACATGGGATGTCTGTGGCCAGGTGGATCCTGGAGTTTTGGTCTCATTCTGGCAGAGCTGAGTGATCTGCACTGGTGCCTTGCTCTGGGGTTAGCTCGGGGTTGACAGCTAAGTTCCAATGCAGTATTAAAGACAGCAAGGCTTAATTCTGAGTTTTTGGAACCAGTGATAATTCTGAACCATTTGTATTGTTCGACTGCCTTACACATTCACAAATTGTAGGACGTTGCTTTCCTAATTAAAGTTGGCATTTCCCTTCCTTTAACCCCTTAATTTCCACTGAACCATGCTTCAGACTTGACTGGGATAATTTTCTGAGATTTGAGGGCATGTTGTGAATACCCTGTCCTCTCTCACAGCTTAAAAAATTGTAAATCTGAGGTCAGAGGGCTGGGGTCCAAAGTAGAGTTATTGGGCAGACAAATGGGTTGTGCTCAAGGGGCCCACAAATTTTTTAAAAATCGCCTCCTAAGGGCACAGGAGCAGGCAATTCCCAAATGCTGGAAGTCAAGGAAGCAAGGCAGAAGGCTGGCTTTGCTGAACAGGAATCTTCTCTTGGAAAAAGGCAAAAAAAGGAAGGTGGATGCCTGGTGGAAGCAAGGTCTGATGACACGGGAGGAACACAGAGATGCTGCTTGCCACTGTAAGGAGAAAATCTGTATGGTCAAAGCTCAACTGGAGTTGAAGCTACCAGAGCAGGGCTCCAATGGGGCAGAACCCAGGGGGGAAATTACCTAACCAACTGCTCTTCTAATTGGACAATATTTGCTAGACATACTAATTAACTGACCTTACAAAACTGTACAAATTTGATTCCGGGCACACCAGTTGCCATATTGTGTATCTGAAAGCTTTCAATTAAAGGCTTTCTTTTATATTATCATTTTAATATTGTTTGGGAAAGTTCTGTGTTTTATTGCAGGCAACACAGCTGCTGCCTTACTTGTGTTGTGGGATGCAGCCGTCAGCTGCCCGGGTGTCTGTGGATGGCCGATGCCATGTCTGCCAGCACAGCCAGTCCTCTGGGATATTCCAGAGAGCAGCAACCCTGGAGCTGCTCCTGAAGTGGGACAGGCACCTCACAAAGGTTGGTTCATCTCAGGTGAACTGCCCACCACTGTTGGCTGCTTCTCTCTGTTGCCTGCAGGTTAAGTGACCTAGTTGAAACTTGAATAAATATTGCCTGCCTCGAGCCAAGGGGCTGGGCTCTGCTTACAGTATGAGCAGTCTCAGCCACTTCTACTTCCTGCTCAGAAAATCCCCATCTTAGTGCTGCTCCAATTATCACAAAGTTCTTGCATCTGCACGTAGTCCTGATCCACATGAAGTGAAGCACTCCTAGAACTTTTTAATTAGCCCCGTGGTGACAAAATCTCAATTCTGCTAATTAGATTATTGTTATTCTATTTTGGATGACCAGAAGCGTGAGGTGATTTGAGATTTTGTTTTCTTCTTGAATCCCATAATTTCCCTTAACAGAGGCATCAGGAATCCTGTAGGGGAAGGTTGTTGGAGTCTTCTGTTGCAGGTAGGTTTGCACCCCCTGCTCCTCTGAGTAGAGCTATACTGTATTATCTTGCAGCTTGAGAATCTCATAGCTTCTGTGAAGTTGGATCACAGGAACAGCAGTTTGCTGAAGGTATTTACTCTTTCTGCCAAAAATAGTGGAAGGATGAGTAATTCCAGACACTGCCAGTGACAGTGGTTATACTGTGAAACAGAAAATGACCTGAAAATGCTTGCTTACCACTTGTAATATATCCTACTTAACAGGGTCAGCTTCGGAGACACTACCCATGTGTTGGGAGAGGTCTGAGGGAAGGCAGGCTGTGCTGCACCACTGGTAGCTGTCTCACAGCATTTCTGCATGTCAGGTTTTTGCTGGAACTCAGTTTTATGTTAGGGAGATTACTGAGGCAAAAGAGAAAGGTTGGGGTAGAGCTGAAAGCAGATTGCCTTTTTTCTCCCCCAAGCTTCTGTGAAAATACTATTTTTTAAGGGAAATG
This sequence comes from Ptilonorhynchus violaceus, assembly GCA_013397565.1. Taxonomy (NCBI): domain Eukaryota; kingdom Metazoa; phylum Chordata; class Aves; order Passeriformes; family Ptilonorhynchidae; genus Ptilonorhynchus; species Ptilonorhynchus violaceus. The sequence continues at coordinate 50,599 of VZRJ01000964.1, forward strand.
AGAACAAGGAAGTTTCTACACAATATTAACTGTGGATTGTTAGAAAACATGGTTTCATACCAAAAGTGACTTTCCTTTTTGGACCCGTGGAAAAAATCTGCAATTTTCAAGCAGAAAATAGGATTATGTTGATGAGGATTTAAAATGGAATTATTCACTAACACTAAGGAGCTAACTGTGATGGGGAAAAAAATTACAGAATCCCTGCAGAGTGTCTGCCAAAGGCAATGGAAATATGCAGAAAGTTCTGGTTTCTACAGTTCTCTGAAATTCCATTTTGGGAATAGTTTACAGTCTATAGGAGGAAATAAAAAAGTCGTGGTTTATTCTGCATATGGCTTTTTCTTGTAAGAAATTAGATTTTTGTTTCAACAACCAAATAGAGGCAGTAACTGCCCATCAGGGAAGTGGCTCAGTCCTCTTGGGCTGTGGTGCAGGTGAGCAGCCACCTTCTTCTCTTAGAACTTCCTCCCAGCGTCTCCAAATTCACTGGATATTTCAACATTATTTTTCTAAAATTTGTAACACTGTCTCTGTGATTTTAATTCATGCCATTTATCTGACTGAAGTTTGAAAAAGGACTGTGATGCAGAGATCTTTGTAATAATCTAATGTAAGGAAAGACCAGAACTTGGAAAGGAATTGGTGTTGAGACTGAGCTGTCCATGGAGCCTAAGGAGGAGCAGCCTGACCACAGGGATGTCGCCTTTAGGGTGAGCAGATTCCCTCTCCAGACTTCTTGACTCTGATGGGGACTGAGACAGTCACCTCCCTTGTCCTTACTTATTTTGTAGTGTACAGATCACCTAGCCTAATGTGGACTTACATGTCCAGCCAGTCAAAATGATGGGAGTGGAGGATTAGGGAAAGCAGGTCCTGTGTGGGTGACTCTTTTGTCTGTATTTAGACAGAGAACCCCTGCAGCTCCATGGATAAGCTTCAGCTCAGCTTAACTTGCAGGTACTTGCTTTAGGTGAGGTGTGTTCCAGGCAGAGGTGCTGCTTCTCAAGCTGTGGTGTGGTTGATGCCCTGGAGGGAAGGGATGGCATCCAGAGGGACCTTAACAGGAGAGAAGTGGGCTGGGGCAAACCTCAGAAAGTTCAGCAAGGCCAGGTGGAGAGTCCTGCACGTGGGTGTGGGCAGCTCCAAGGCTGGGCAATGAGTGGATTGAGAGTAGCCCTGCAGAGGAGAGCTTGAGGGTATTTGGTGGATGAAAAACTGAATGTGTCCTGTCAATGTCTGCTCACAGCCCAGAAAACCAATCATATCCTGGGCTGCATCAAAAGCAGCGTGGCCAGCAAGGCAAGGGAGGTGATTCCACCCATACACTCCACTCTCCTGAGACCCCACCTGGAAAACTGTGTGCAGCTCTGGGGCCCCAAGCGTAAGAAACGTGTGGACCTGCACAAATGGGCCATGGACCTCCTGGTCCAAGAGGGCCACAGATATGGCCAGGGGGCTGGAGCACCTCCCCTATAAGAATAGGCTGAGAGAGCTGGGGTTGGTTAGTGTATGGAGAGAAGAGAAAGCTCTGGGGAAACCTTTTAGCAGCCTTCCAGTACCTGAAAGAGGCCTACAAGAGAACTAGAGAGGGACTTTATACAAGGGCATGTAGTGATAGGAGTTTGTGAACGACACCAAAATGGGGAAAGTAGTCAGTACACTGGATGGCAGGGCTGGTATTTGTAGGGACAGTTTGGAGAAATAGGCTGGCACAAACATTATAAAGTCTGACATTAAATATGGCATCTTGCACCTGGGAAAGGACAAGCCTGTGCAATCAGTAGAGGTTTGTGGCTGCCTGTCCAGGAAGCAGCTTTGGAGATAACGACCCTGGTAGACAAGTAGCTGAATAGGAGATGGGAATGTGTTCCTCTGTCAAAGAAGGTGACACACAGCTCGGCTCTGCTAGCAAAGATCTGGCCAGCAGGCACAGGGAAATGATCCACCCCTCTATCAGTGCAGCACTCCAGGACAAGAAAGACAGTGATACACTCCAGTGAGTTCCTTGGAGGACCTCCAAATGAGTCACTGAGCTGGATCACAGGACATTCAAGGAGAGGCTGAGAGGAATGGATTTGTTCAGCCTTACAGAAGGGAAGGCTGAGGGGAGACCTTATTTCTGTGTATAACTAGCTGATGAGATACAGAGGAGATGGAGCCAAACACTTCCTGGAGGTGTACAACAATAAGATGAAAAGCAACAGACACCAATTGGAACATCCTAAGTTCTTACTAAATGTAAGGGAATTTGTTTATTTTTTCCTATAAGACTGGCCATATACTTGAACAGTGCACAGAGTTTGTGAGACTTGATGACTTCTGGAAATCCCTCCCAATGTAAATTGTTCTATGATTCTATGTTTTAATAATTCTATAGTCCAACATACATTTATAATCATCTGTGTTGCTCTTGTTGGTGCAGGGATAAAGAATGGAATTAAAGAACATCACCACCACTGTGACAGAATTTGTCCTGTTGGGCCTGACACAGAGTCACAAGCTGCAGTATTGTCTCTATGTGACCTTCTCTCTCATCTATGTGATAACCTGGCTAATGAACTTCACTGTCATTGCAACTGTGGCTGCGAATCAACAGCTCCACACACCCATGTACTTCCTCCTGGCCAACCTCGCTTTCCTTGACATCAGTGATTCCTCAGTCAATACTCCCAAACTGCTGTCAGGCCTCCTCACCCAACATACGAAGGTCTCATTCAATGAGTGTTTCCTCCAGATGTTCTTCTTCCACTTCATTGCAGGTGCAATGTCTTTTCTGCTCGTAGGGATGACGGTGGATCGGTGTGTGGCCATCTGTGAGCCGCTGCGCTACGCGTCTGTCATGGACTGGAGTATGTGCACAGGACTGGTGGCCACGGCATGGCTGGGTGGATTTCTTCATTCTGTTATACAGACTGGTCTTCTCCTTCAGCTGCCATTCTGTGGCCCAAATGTACTGGACAATTTCTACTGTGATGTCCCTCAGGTCATCAAACTGGCCTGCACTGACACTCGCACAGCTGAGCTACAGATGGTGTTTAATAGTGGGGTGATTCTCATTACCCTTTTCGTAATCTTGATTATTTCTTACATTGTCATCTTGCTTAAGATAAGGATGTGCCTCACAGAAGGGAAGCGAAAAGCCCTGTCCACGTGTGGGACACAGATAACTGTTGTGAGCTTAATATTCATCCCCTGCATCTTCACCTATGCCCAGCCTTATAAGAAATCCCCTGGGGTCAAGGTGGCCTCTGTTCTTTATACCGTGGTCACTCCAATGCTAAACCCAATGATCTACACATTGAGAAACACTGAGATGAAAAAGGCCATCAGGAGAACACTGGGGAAAATATTTCCATCAGGAGGAATACAGAAACCTGACCAGACAGCAGATCCAAAGACATCAAATCTGGTGCTTCCTTGAGAAAACTGTGTTCACCACTGATATTCCTGCTCCTTCAGTAAGCGAGCAACTTTCTATTGTGAGATGGGGGCACCATTCCCCTCCCATCAATTTAGGAAGGCCAGTCACAGGTTTTCTTGTCCTCCATGGAGTGTGCAGTCTGGTGCAGGGTCTAGGGCCTACTAAGAGTTGTCTGTAATAAATCATCTGCAATGACATCACCATGACACACCCTGGACACTGACCATGTGAGGGGACCTAACCACATCCTTGTTCTCTCCCGTGGAAATCACAGCTGAGCCTTCCACTCCTACACCTCTCACTTTGGCAGTCTAGTGAGGTTTCGTCTCTAGGTTAGCACACCTTGTGCCTTTGTTCTCTTGATGCCTTATCCAGGACTACCTAAAAAGAGAGGCTTGACAAAAATTAAAAGGGTAAAAGTGGTGGTGTTTATTTGAAGGCCTTCAGGAGCATCCAGGGCAGTCAGAGCTCACTCAGGGGGCTTACACCCTAAGGTGGACCCCCTAAGATCAGCTCCCCAAGATGGACTACCCAAGATGGATGACTGGTCAGAAGTTCTCCATACTTTTATAAGTTTGGTCCATTTGCATATCAGGGCTAGTTCTTCCAATTACAGCCCCAGGTAATGAAGTAATTCACCCCAAATTTGCTCCCCCCTTACCAACTGTTGTTTACAGTCCTCAGGCCTGAGGCAGTGAGGTGTCCTTGAGATTCAGGCCTGAAGATGGATTGTTTTGTCTGAAAGCAGTAGCTAACATTTTATAGGGGTTTAGAGTTACACACTAAGAATTGCAGGGTTACAAATATATGAAAAATATAAAAGCTTAAAATCCTAAGGCATCACTCTGATGACTGAGACTTGGAAAAGCCACCTGCTGTTCATGTGCTCATTGCACGGTCCAAGCTCACTGAGGCTCTCTGCCCACTCATGGGTTGCCTGAGGGAGTTCATGGCCCAGCCATGGCTCAGGGCTTGACCTCCCTTGGAGCCTCCTTAGGGAGATCAAGTGCACCCACGACAGGAGGTGATCTTGCCAGAACCATAAACTGTGGCAGCACGTCGAGAGCTCAGCAGCCCGTATCAAGACAGACATTTAAGTCAGTACCAATTTTTTTCAGAAAAAGTTAATTAATTGGTTATTAAATACCATTTCACACAGACATCTGAAAATAATTAATAGAAAGAAATTTAAATGTTAAAATGTATTATTTTTAAAATTCATTCTTCCATAAAAATTCATTCACAGTAAGTGAGACCTGTTTTAGATATGGTAATATTTAAAGATATGGTAATATCCTTCATAATGCAAGGAAAATAACTTCCTTGCCTTTTACTTCTCTCTTTTTTTTCTTTCGTTAAGTCTCCCTTTAAACCAAAACTTCATACTGTATTAATTAGAAGCATTACATAAGGTATCACCTCACATTTATTTCATTTATTTACTTTAGATGGTGTACTCAGTTTGGTTTGTTGTGTGCACATACAGATGAACATACGTTAATATGTATGCATTAATATTTAAAAGCTGAGGAAGAGCCAATGAAGTGCCTTTGCAACTTCTGCTTCATCTTTATTTTTCTCCATACCATGAGTTTAGCTCTATTATAGCTTGTTGTGAACCCTGGATAAAACTAATTGTTTAAATTAATTTCTGGTAGGCACCTGAGGAACTAGATCTGTGCACTGTCTCAGTCCATGAGAGGCCTGAGATTATCTGTGGGACTGCAGCACCTGACAGAAAATTCCCACCTTTCCAAGGTCTGTGCCGTGGTGGTTCTGAGAAGGGCTGGCTGAGGGCAGTGCCCATATTGAATTCCATGACGTTTTTACCAGAATCTCGATCTTCCTCATGTAATCTCAATCCTGTATGCAGGGGTTTCGATGAGCCTTATGGGAATGTCCCCTACAGAGTCCCATGCCTTTCTCTTTGAAGCACAGGAAAAGGATATAAAATTCATACTAGCTTGAAAACAGATGAGGCACGTTAGAGTCAATAGTTCACATACTGGGCTTGGGGAGGCGAATCCAGGCACAAACTGCTGCCTTGGTCTATTTGTGAAGCTGTGATCCACTGAATGGCATCATTTAACCAGAACTTCCCTTTTTTATAGAGGAGAGAGGATGGTGCAAGTGTAGGTGAGCTCAGCTCTGCAAAACCAGTGGCTGTGTTCCTTAGAAAGCAAAAATCAGTGCTCCTTGCTAGAGGTGAAACTCTGATTTACACTAACGGCCTGCCTTGCTTTCTACCACACCAGTTTCTGCCTGGGGTATCTTTCATGCAGGTGGCACATGGGAACAGGGAACAGAAGAGAAGAATTCGGGAAACACAGGAAGCTGCTGATAGCGTTTGGTGGGAGGGCACCGCAGCAGATGGAAAAAAGGTTTATTCTGAATGGATGAATGATTTTGGATGTCTCTTTCTCCTTGGACTGCAGTCTGAAACATCTTTAAAAGAGGCACGAATTAAAAGCTTTAACCATTTGAAATGCAATGTCCCTTAAACTGATTAACACTACTGTTATTGTACTGCAGTAATTAAGCTTTTTTTTTTTTTAAATAAATGCTTCTTTCAGTTTACCTGTTCAAGGAATAAAACAAGAAAAGAATTCTCTCTTTTTACAGAGGTAAAAGTACATCAGCTCCCGGAAGCAAAGTCTGTAGAAATGTAAATGAAGTTTCATTAACACTTTCTCCAGTGTTTTAATTAAAAAGAAAAACGGATTTCAACAATACAGAGACAAGTTAAGTTCCCTAGAGGAGTCTAAGAAAACAACATTGCCAAATGCAATTAACCACTTTGTCATTAACTAGTTGTTGTGAAGTTTCTGAAGTCAGGCAATGACTTCATCCTGAGATGACTTACATTGTCTTTCTCTTTTACAAGCAAACTAAGCCAAAATAATGAACATTATACTCAGTTATACTGGCCTTTACTGCCTTTATGGTCAGTTAACTAAGTCAGATGAAACCTTAAACCTCCCTGACAGAGTCAGCCTTCAAAGATCAGTATGACCACAGTGGTAACGAAGATTTCTTTTGCTTGATCTCAGTATGGAAACTACAGTTTGAATGTTGCAGGCTCAGGCCCAGGCTGTTCACTAAGGCAAACTGCTTGTTCCACTCAGAATAAACTTCAAAACCCTCCCTGTATTTGGAGGTTTGGAAGAAATTTTCAATATGTGGAAATTTCACTGACGTGGTCAGGTGCATGTATGTGACTTTGGGATATGTGCAATTAATGCAGCACTCTACAAGGGGAAATCTGGAAAGGGAAGGTGATATTAAACATCTGACTTCATTCATTTGTACTCATTCTCACAAAGGTTTCACTTGCTTCTGCTTCTACACATCCATAACTGTTTGAATGCTCATGTCCAAATGGTCTGGTCATTGTCACTGATGTGCAACCCAGAGGTGTGCAAAGCCCCTCAGTTTCACTGCCCTTGTGCTTCTTGTGTAAGTATTTCATGGGTCCAGTCCTGTTCTTCATCTTGGTTTTATCTTCTTTGCTTCAGTTTTGGGGTTTTTTTTGCATCATGCTCTGTGGTTGTTTAAATGAAATCACATGCAGTGTAACATAGCAATCAAAACATAATATTCTTTTAAATCTTTTTCTACGGTTGCATCTGAGTCTTTCAAACACACATCTCCATTCATGCTTCATTCATATCAAATGTAATATATTTAGATTAAAAAATTCCATAGGGCAAATTTCTCACTCCTTTGTCTCTTTGTACTCGTACCAAAAAGAAGAAAAAACCACCTTGGATCATTTGGCATTCAGCTGCACTGACACATGGAATTCACTTTGTCTTTTATAATGGATATTAGAACTTTCACTAGAACCCTTTACTAGTTGCTCTTTCATTTGCAGTTGCTGCATTTACTACATTGTCATTGGACTGAACTGGTTCGACCTGGGGACATGGAGCTGCATCAGCCTCACCTCACTCAGGCTGCCAGCTCCAGCAGGATGTATTTGCCTCTAAAATAAAGAACTTTCCTAAGGAGTTTGGGTTTTTTCCCCTGTAAACAAATGCAGCTGAGCAGCTCACACTCCCTGCTCTGTATTCATGTTATATCCGGTTAAGCTTGATCTTCCTCTGAGCCATATACAGATCTTGAAGGACAGTAGTTACTGTCATATGCTCAAATTTGATCATTCTTGTTGGTTGGTTGGTTGTGGTTTTTTTATTTGGGGATTGTTTTTGGCTCTAAGTGCATGAACCACAACCCAGACATGATGTTGAGTAGAAATGTGCCATTGTACAAGACATGGCAAAGGCATGTAGGAGTGTTTGAGAGTGCAGCACAAGCTGGAATAGCTTTGCAAGATTGTTTCTGAGGACAAGAGTAAACTTGACTGCATAAAAAGCTGCATAAAAAGGGAATAAACTTTCTACAGAACTGGGAGAGAAGTCATCCTGGCCACAATCAGTCATTGCTCCAATGCTTAATCCCGTAATCCACACGCTGAGGAACACAGAGATGAAGAATGCCATCAGTGGATCACTACACATCACCTCTTTCAAAATCAGAAATTCACCTTTCTTAGGTGGTTGGTTTTTTTTACAGTGAAATGTGAAAAAAAAAAAAAGCAGATACTGTCAAATAATAACTGACTTTTATTTTTGACAAAGGAGAAAATTTAAATAACAATAACTAGCATGTGACTAAAATGACAGTACCGTCTCTCAAGGTAATAACTGCTTGGGAAAAGAGATTTCTGACTAATAAAGCGGTGAACATGCATTATAAAAAAATCAACACCAGTAGCAAAACCATTTCTGTTTCTCATGGTGCCCTACCCCCAGCAAGAAGGCTTGGGGTGGGTGAGAAGTTTGGAAGAGACACAGCCAGGACAGATGACCCAAACTGTCCAAAGAGGTATCTTCTACCATCTGATACATCATGCTCAGCAATGAAACTGGAGGGAGTTTTTCAAAAGCAGCCATCGTTCTGAGAGTGGGCATAGATCTGCTGCTGGTGAGAGACTCCTTTGAATCACTTCTATTTTTTCCTAACTTATGAAACAGTTTCTATGTCAACCAAAGATTTTTCACTCCTCTTTCACTCATTTTTCATCTGGGTGGTTGAAATCCCCCATGGGGATGAAAGCCTGAGAGTATCTGTATCTGAAGCAAGAACGCTCGCCAGCAGGCTCCCCCTGATCAGGTAGCCTGTAGTAGACCCTGAGAGTTGTGTCAATAAGAATTAAGTGATCTGAAGAAGAATCGTTCTGTAGAATAGATTGATTTCTTTTCTCACAAGGATGTAAGACAACTGGTATTAAAAAATTAAAAGTCACTCATCATTAGACGCACTAGCAGAAAAAGAAATTATGCCAGTGAAAAGCCACTCTGAAAAAGCAGAAAACAAAAAAAAAGACCAAAGAGGGTTTTTTCAGCAGAAGATTCAGCACACCTCATTTACTGTTAGGACAACCTGCCCTAGACTCCAAAGAGCGTATCAGTGGGAATGGTACTTCATGTAAAGGGACCTAAACTGACTTCCCTCTGACTTAGATCTCCAGAAAGAATTTCTCATCTGCAAACGTCTTTGCTGGAAGTTCAGGTATTTCAATCATTGTAAGTTGCAGTAGTTAGAATAGAAAGAATAAGGCTGACAGTTCAGCAGGGAGTTAAGCTATTCCCTTGCAGAACCCTAGAAACAAGAGTCCTGACAGCCTTTTCCATTTCAGTGTTTCTCAGGGTGCAGAACACGGGATTCAGCACTGGAACAAGCACAGTGACGAAGGTGGAGGCCACTTTGTCCAGTCCAAATGTCTTGAAGGACTGAGCACAGATGAATAATCCTAGAATGAATGTTATGCTTATTGCCATTACCTGGGCAATGCAGATACACAAAGCTTTGTGCTTTCCTTCCATGACTTGCCTCCTTATCTTGACTCAAATGGCAGTGTTTGAAATGAGCAGTCAGACAAAACTTACTGTGAGGCTCAGCCCACCACTTGAGACCCTCAGCAGCTCTTCAGGTTGGTGTCACTGCAAACCACTTCCAGTACTTGTGGGACATCACAGTGGAAATTGTCCAGAGTGTTTGGACCACAGTAAGGAAAGGGAAGGAGCAGAGCAATCTGTGTTGCAGAGTGAATGAATCCGCCTGCCCATGGCCCTGCCACAATGAACACACCTCGGGTTCACTATTGTCAGGTACTGCAGGGGCTTGTGGGTGGCCACACAGCAGTCAGCTGCCATCAGCACAAGAAGGAACACATGAGCACTGCCACTGAAGTGGAATAAAAACCTGTGAAGGGTGCACTCCTTGAGTGGAACAGTTTGTGCTGAGAGAGGAAACCTGACAATAGAAAGGGAGTGTTTACTGATGATTTGGTGATATCTGGGAATGCTAAATGGTCCAGGAAGCAGTACAGGGGTGTGTGCAAGTGGCGGTCAGTGATAACAGTAATGGGGAGGGTGACCACTCCCTGGCTCTCCAGCTCATGGATAACCATGGATGGGGGTCATGCAGTCACATTTGGTGTGGTATTGTCAATTGTGCAGTGATCAGGACCGGTTGTTTTTTGAGTCTCAGCAGTCCCACGGCAGAAGGGTCCTCTGAGAGACCAGGCAAGGTATTCAGCTGTTAATTTCCTTTACCACAGCTATCCCAAAAGTCCAACAATTCCCTTTTTGATCCTCGAAATACTTTCTCCTGAGGTAATCTCTGCCAAGGATGCACAGGGGCTCTGGGCCAGGCACAATGGGGTGGTTTTGCCATTTGTTCCTAGTCAGGCTCACTTCAGCTTCCAGGACAGTCAGCTGGTGGGGTCCCCTATCACCCCAGAAATAGAGATGGATTCTGTCCCTACATATCCTGATGGCATCAGGGTGCATTGTGCACCAGTATCAATTAAAGCCTTATACTCTTGTGGGTAAGAGTATTTCTTCAGTGAGAGGGTGAGGTGAACTCCTGCAACAGAAGTTCCAACCTGGATACCTGAATCAGATGTGGGAAGTGAGGTGGGTTTCAGATGCTCTGTTTTAGAAGAAATGTCTGGTATATATTTTGTACCAGGAAGAAATGGAGAGAGAAATTCTAAATAATTTGCTTCTGAAGCAAAGAAATAAAATATTTACAAGTGTGAAATATGTCTTTGTTCCTGTAGTTTCCACTGAGTTAGTAAACCATAAAAACCCACCAAAAATGGAAATAAGATTTTTAATGCACACATTCATGGACAAGAAAATCTTTATTTCTTTATCAACACAGCAATCGCTCCGATTAGTACTTCTTTCACTTCTTTATTCCTCAGGCTGTAAATCAGGGGGTTTAACGTGGGAATTACAGTTGTATATATGAGAGCAAGGATTTTCTTAGTACCTTGTGAATTACTGGATTTTGGCTGCAAGTAAATCAAAGTCCCACTTGCCCAGTACAACGTTACAACAATAAGGTGTGAGGAACAGGTGGAGAAGGTCTTGTGTCTGCTCTCTGCAGAGGAAATCTTCAGGACGGTGGAGATGATGCAGGCATAGGACAGCAGGATGAGGCAGAAGGGCACGAAGATGACGAGCACTGTGGCTGAGATGATCTGCTTTTCGTACAGCGAGGTGTCGCTGCAGGACAGCGCGATGAGCGGGGGAATGTCGCAGAAGAAGTAGTTAATCTTCTTCTTGGGCCCACAAAAGGACAGGGTGACCACCCAAGCCGTCTGCACCAGCGACACAACACTGCCACTGCAGCAGGACAGCAGGACCAAGCAGAGGCAGAGCCTGGCGCTCATGGTGGCGGCGTACCTCAGCGGGTCGCACACGGCCACGTAGCGGTCGTAGGCCATGGCTGCCAACAGGTACCACTCAGTGGCCCCTAAGAAAATCACACAGTAGAGCTGAGCGACACAGCCCGCGTAGGAGATGCTGCTGTCCTCTGACAGGAAGTTCACCAGCATCCTGGGGACAACGACCGACGCTGTGGAAATATCCAGGAAGGACAGGACCCGGAGGAAGAAGTACATGGGCGTGCGGAGGGTGGGGTGCACTGTGGCCACGCAGATGAGAAGGTTCCCAATGACAGTCATGGTGTAAATGAAGCAGAAGGTGAAGAACAGCAGGTGCCGAAGTTCTGGGTGGCTGGACAATCCAGAGAGGACAAATTCAGACAGCAAAGTGTGGTTTCCTGCACCTCCTTCTTCTGTTGGCTCCATGTGGGAGAAACCAAAAGGACAGATTGTCAGAGCTGTAGTCACTGCACCAAGGTCATGGTGCTTCAGTTACTCAAACAAGGAGTGTCTTGGGAATCCCTGGAGAGCTGCTGGATCACAGGGTGTAACTCTAGAACAGGCTGAGCTGAGCAAAGTAAGAAGGCAATGGCTGTGCCTGCTGGCAGTGTGTGGTGTCTGTGCCCTCCAAGCGACATCGTTTGGGACAGTGATCGAGCCTTCGACTGTGAGGAGATGGCATTTAAGGGCTGGCTTCATCATTAATTGCTGAGAATGTGTGCTCCCCCCAAATGTCAGGTCTGTGCTCCCAGCTGGTCCCACAGGCACTTTCTGGAGCAAGGGGAATGCCCAAGTGACAATAGAAATACCCACAGATCAAAGAAATAAAAACCATTTTGCTACGTTAGGGAGCAGCAGGCATTGCTCCTTGCACTCCGTTTTCCCTGCTGAGTGGACTGACAGGGCACCAGCCTTCCTCCAAGACCCTTAGAGCAACTCAGCTTCAGATGAAAGCCAGGGAAACTCAGGCTGTGGGAGGCTTTGGCTCATATTCACACCAATCCCCAGCTGTCAGTGGGACAGAAATACTTCAAAGAGCCCAGCTTTGGGGAAAGCACTCCCAAATGGAGCAAGCAGAAGCAGTGAAGGGAAGACCCAAGCCAAATCCTGTTGCTGGAGGAAAGCCCAGCTGACCACCAAAACACCCACAGACCAAGGAAAGCAGCACCAAAGTAAACCAAGCCTAAATTCTGTCTGTAGACAGGCAAAGGAAGAAGAAGTAATTCAAGGTAGAGGTACCCACACAGAGTGATAAGAAAGTGTAGAGGGTGAAGCTCAGGACCATCCTCTTCATTAGTCACACGGCCTCATTGCCCTGAGGAGTGTTGCTGTGTGAGCGATGCCGATGGGATATTCCTGCAGTGCTGGGCCAGCCATGGCAGCTCGGGGTGTTTGTACCGCCCGGGGTGGGAAACTGATGCACTGGAAGAGAGAAGAAATCAGCCTGAACAGAGGAGAAAGGGGTCGTTAATTCTGTGCCCTTCAGACTCATCATCTCTTACCAAAGGAGCCACCAACCAGTGCCCTACACCAGCAAATCTCAAGGCACAGAATGCATTTTGGCAGCAGAAATGTATCCGGAAATGGGGACAGAGGGGGGAGCACCTTTTGCACTGCACACACACGGACTGTGTCAGCAGACCTGGCACGTGGAGAAGGACACTCCATCAAAGCAAGAGCAGTGCACACAGCCCTGCCACGGCTCAGGCACTCCTCGGACTGACTCCCTCCGAGTGAGGGTGAGTGAGTTACCCTTTCAGGCTGTAACTCACTCACACAGGATCTTTTGTCTGTGGGTTTTATGACATGAACATGAAGGTACATCCTGTGGATCCTGGAGCCACAGATGATTTTAACTTGCAAGCAGTATAAAGAAAGTCCTAATTTTCCCAGACATTTAATGGTCTGATGCATTTAAAAGGGATCTTTCTGGGTCTGACTGTTTCCATTAACATAGAAATGAAAGAACACTATTTCGAGTGATATCTCAATACAGCCTGTGCATGACAAATAGAGAATGACATTAAAAATTCCCTGCAGCCCCTAATAGCACATATTCACACTGGTTTTCTTAACTTGTTAGATCCATGGAGCTGAAGTGGAAGCTACCTAATTCTGCTCTTTAAGCCCATATGGAAGTTTTAGATAATTACTCTGATCATTAGCTCTTTATTAAAGTCAACAACACTCCCAACTGGCTAGTCTTTTATTCCCTAATTCAGAACACCTCTCAGAAACAACCCTCAATTCATGTAATTTGTGTGTAGTGGCTCTGAGGCCCTTTAAGTAAGTTTTGGCCTTAGTTCTTCCTTGGATTTGCTTTCTACATTCACAATAGACATTTTGAAGTAAAATGCCCTACCTCCAGCAGTTCTGCCATCCAGTGCCTCCAAAACACATTATTCAAATGTTGATAGAAGTATTTCCCTTCTTTTCTTACATTTGAGACAGTGATGAGCTGATGATTCCTACAGTCAGCTTGCACTGCAGATTAAAAATGATATTTTAAATGCAGATGATGCTTTGCCACAGCTTGAATATTCTGTTGACATTAGTAGATGGCATATGCCACAGAAAGTCAGCCAAAGACTTGCCTCACAGAGAGGAAGAAAAGGAATTTTGTAGATTTGTTTCAACTCAGTTGAATTGGCCACAACTGAAAAGGTAGAGACCTCAATGCATCTCTATTTTTTGCCCAAGAAGAGAACAGCTGAGCTGCCTCTGGCATGTGGCTTACTCCAGGTTTAAGTAGAGTCTCTTGAAATCCCTAATTCCCCTACGGGTGGCATTGATTTCAGCTGATTCCAGAAATGTCAGGGATGGTTGCTCAGAACTCTGCTCCCTCTGTGGGCAGGGAGATGTAGCAAACAATTGTATTCTTATAACAGCAGGTGAAATGCTACTGTGAATGGGAATATTCTATTCTGAATTCTTTCCCTCCGTTGTCTGTAAAGTGGGACCAGAGGGGCTTCTTCAGGCATGAGCATCTCACGTCTTACATGTCTAAGGCTGTGAACCCTGCACCAAGTGGGGATCAAAACTTAGATACTGGGAGTTTCCTGACATCTCACAATCAGCTCCACTAATGGGGCCATAGGGATCATCAGCTTGTTAGGTGTTGAAAAAGGATGGTCTCCCATCTGGGGACTCCCATCCCCTTGTTTCCACATTTTCACTAGCATTTGTGTATTTGGGAGTGGTTGTCTATCCCTCAGTTCCTGAGGGACACCCTTCTCCAATCTCTCCTTCCATTATTGGTTCCTTAACCCTTCCCGTCCCCTGTTCTGATATCAGAACCCAGGCTCTTCCCTCTGCTCTGCCCTTTGGATGGCCATCTGCTTCTTCACCTCCCTTGAAAGAAATCTCACCTGCTGGTCATGATTTACCGGCTCTTCTGCTATCTGAGCAAACAAAATACAAAGGTGTTTTCACGATGAGAAGGGTGAAGCAATGGAATCTGTTCCCCAGAGAGGATCTCCAGTCTTCATTGTCACTGTCGGTGTCTTAAGTGCATTCCCCACCCTGGAGGTTTCACTGGCCAGTGCTCCCAGGGAGGAGCTCAGAGGGGCCTCAGGCAGGGCTGCTCCCCTTCTCATGGGGACACCCTGACTCTGGGCCCCACCTGAGCTCCAGCTGTGCCTCAGCCAGGCCTGCACCTGGCCAGGGCACCTGCTGATCCGGACCTGGGTCCAGGGTCTGATTTCCCAGCTGGATCTTAGACCTTCTCCTCACTGTGGACTTGTCAGATCGTCTAGAACACCAGTGCTTGAGGCTGTGAGGGTCCTTAGCTTCCTTGTGCCTTAGCTACTCTGGGGATTTCTGATATCCCAAGGACACCTCTGATGGCAGTCAGCCCCTCTGATAAGAACCAGGACCTCTGCCTGGCCCTGCTCAGCTCTCACCATTCCTATCAGAGGACGGGGGGGAAAAAAAGAAACAGAAAAAAAGCCCAAACTGAAACAACCCACACATAGGGTCCGAGGAGGCTCTGTCCAAATATCTCGAAAGGGATATGCACTTGTCTGAGGGACCCCATTCCTCTCCCTGCTGCCTGGGTACTGGGCACTGCGGGTACTCTGAATGAGGCCAAATCTCTCTGGCTTTTGGAGGAGATGGTGACAAAAACCAGAGAATGTGTCATGAAAGCCTCGCCAAGCCACAGTCTGGGGGTTATAAGAATGAAAGCAGCAAATGAGCTGAAGGCAGGCTGAGGTTTCCTGTCACAGCTCCACACTACATATAGAGAGGTTGCCATTCTGTACCTGTTTCCTGCCTGGCCATTACAACTGGTTGGGCTCATCAGGACAGTGGTAGAAGATGCTGCTTCTCCTTCTGCTCTCAAGTGCTTTTGTCCTTCTGCCCTGGGCTGGGGCTGGTGAGTACACACAGACGGGATTTAGACCAGGACATGCAAGGGCACAGATGGACACTGAGCAGGCAATCTCAGGCAAGGTTCCTGCCTTGCCTTCTCTCCTTTCTATACACTGGTACTTTCCTCTCTGCTCTTATCTCTCAGCTCAGACTGTGCCTGAAACCAGAGATGCACTACAGGGACTAGAGCAGTGTCCTTTGAGAGCATTTGAGTCATCCAGAGCCAGGTGTGGTCAGGCATCCCGAGGCAGAGCTGCTTGTCTTCCTCTCCATTGTGCATCAGTGATGCTTTGGACAGCCCAAGGAAGGAGAGTTGTTGATATCAATGGCACATGACGTTAGAGGGTGACCCTCTCTCTTCATGCTTCCTCCAGACTTGATGGGAAATAGCAGCACATGTGTGTCGTGGTTTGACACTGGCCAGATGCCAGGCACCCATGAGAAACCTGCTCACTCACCCTCCCCTGCTCCGCAGCTGGACAGATGAGAGAAAAATTTAACAAAGGGTTCCTTGAGTTGAGATGAGGACCGGGAGAAAACACTCCAAGGGCAAAACAGGCTCAACTTTATATCATTAAGTGAATTTATTACTACCAAGATCAGAGCAGGAGAATAAGAAGTAAAATTAGCTCTTAAAAACACCCTTTTTTTTCCTCCCTCCTTCCCACCGATGGCGCAGGGAGACAGGGTGGGGGTTTTGGTCAGTTCATCACCCAAGATTTTTTTCCACTGCTCAGG
>VZRJ01000964.1:67301-85364 GCA_013397565.1 Ptilonorhynchus violaceus
CTGTTATCTGTTATCTGTTACCACCATCTCTCATTGGCCCAGCCTTGGCCAGCAGCACGTCCATCCTCAGAGCCATCAGGGCTTGGCTCTGCCGGACATGGTGGAAGCTTCCAGCAGCTTCTCACAGAAACCACCTCTGTGGCCCCCCCACTACCAAAAACCAGGCCCTGCACAACCAACGTGATGTGATATTAACATTTCCCATCTCTCCTCCAGGAAGGATCATTGGTGGACGGGAAGTTAAGCCTCACTCCAGGCCCTATATGGCTCATTTACAAATTAAAAAGGAGACAGGTAGTTCTACCTGTGGAGGGTTCCTGATTCGCCCAGATGCAGTGCTGTCAGCAGCTCACTGTGTGGACGAAGGGTAAGATCCTGTCTTTCCTGTCCATGGGATTTTTTCCAGTCTCACACGGTCCTGAAGGGGCTCAGTCCTGGTCTGGGCTGAAAGAGTAGCCCGTGTCTCTTCAGGCAGAGCAGGGATCTCTGTGAGTTGCAGGAATTGCCTGCCAGGGGCTGAGTGTCCCTGGGGACAGGAATGCTCACAGTGCTTTCCTGGACCATGGTTCCTGCTGTGGCTCAGAGCTCCTCCTGGAGAAGAGGGGCCAGTGTCTCCCATTCCCTGCTTCCCCTTTGTCTTCAGAAAGGGGCACGTCCCACCCATGTCAGTGCGCGGTGAGGGACCCTCCTCTGGACTGTGGAAGGAACCCAGGTCCCTGAGGGGAACTTGCTGAGAACCAATCTCTGGGGAGGTTTATCCCACCACCACCCCCCTCCAGCCACCTGCAGTGGGGGCTGTGTTCCAGTGGCCAGTGCAGCTGGAACATGTTGGTGTTTCCCGGCAGGACCAAGGGGATCACTGTGACCCTGGGAGCCCATGACATAAGAAAGAAAGGACCGACCCAGCAGAATTTCGCTGTCAGACACTGGGTCATCCATCCCAACTATTCACATCGTGGCTTCCAAAACGACATCATGCTGCTGAAGGTAGGGCCCAACACATCCTTCTTGCCTGAGGGATCTCCCCCTGCTCACCTCCCCAGACCTGTGAACTTCTTCCCAATCCTTTGCTGGCTCTGACTCCGTGTTCTCTCTGCCTGACAGCTGAAGCCAAAGGCCAACATCACTGAGTACGTGAAAACTATCCCCTTTGCCAGGAGGAATGAACGTTTGCAACCTGGAACTAAATGTGATGTGGCTGGCTGGGGCCTGACATCGCTGAGAGGGCACAAGACTGATGTGTTGATGGAGGTGGAACTGAAGGTGCAAAATGCAGAAGAATGTGAGCAGGGATTCCCTAACTACCAGTGTCAGTCTATGCTCTGTGTTGGTGATAAGTACGATGAAAAGGCGTCTTACTGTGTAAGTGTTGTTTTGGGCTGCAAGCTTGGGAGGTTGGGACTAGACAGTCAGCTTGGCTTTTGGGTGAGGCTTGAAGGGCACCAGAATGAACCAGGACCTTCAGGATGATGTGCTGAGGGTCCCTGCAGGAGCTCTGAAGCTGAGGTGCTCGCTGAAGTGGGGTGCATTTGCCCAACAATCAACATCATTTCTCTTTTTACTTGCTTGGGGATGTTCCAGCCAGCCTAGCCAGTGCTCCAGCTGGCTGCTGAGCTTCGTGATATCCTCGCTGGCACGGCTCAGATATTTCCCCATGTCTAAAGTGGGTCTATGTTCTTTTTGAGCTTTTGAATCTCAAAGAGCCTCCAGGCCTGAATTGTTTCATGAGTGGATTTAGAGGAGTAGGGAGGCAGCTACAAACTCTGCAGAGCTGGGTCTGGAGGGAGGGAGGTGGCTGGAAGAGGAGGTTCTTTGCATGGAGGGAGGGAAGAGGAAACTTGTTCCTTAGGGCAGGGAGAGCTGTGCTGTGACATGTGTGACCCCTCTCACCTTTTCATGCCACAGGGGGATTCTGGTGGCCCATTAGTCTGCAATCGGAAGGCTCATGGCATTGTTTCCCATGGAGGTACATACAACCCCTTGCCTCAGGTATTTACCAGAATCTCCTATTTTGAGCCCTGGATCCACGAGCAGCTGAGGAGGTTTGAGTGCCAAGGGCTGCCTGGCTCTCTATGCTCTCACTAAAATGCTCAGTGCCCCTTCTCCACAATGCATCAAACATCTGCTGGTGCTCAGAGGCTCCCAGGGGCAGCTGAAGTGGAGTCAGAGAAGCTCCATGGCACAGGCACAGGCTCCTGTGCTGAGGAAAGTCTCCGTGGCAAGGTAAAAATGCAGGTCCCAAGGACACACACTTTCCCGTTGTTCCCTTTCTCCCACCGCTGCCCAGCAGCGCTGCCTCCGGCTCTGCTTGCTGCCCGTCAATAAAAGCTTGTTCAACTTGCTGGTGTGTGCAGCCTTCTTGAGAGCTGGATGCAAACCCCGAGCGTGGGAATGAGCAGAGGACACGCTTTGGGAGGAGCTGGGCGAGGCTGCAGTGGGACGTGCAGAGCAGGTCTCAGTCCCGAAATGCTGCACTTGCTCTCCCTCGTCTTCCCCAGCCTCCTGCACTCAAGCCAGCAGGGAGATACCACAGCCTGCCCAAGCCATTTGTCCAGTGTTTCAGAACCAGAACCATCTGCACATCCAAGGGGAGATCATGTGGGTTTCTAGTATGAACTTGAAACCATCTCAGGATGCTGAGACAGACTCGACACCAGCCAGCCTGTTTACACCCCGTCTGTCCTTTCCGTGCCCTTGGATCTCAGATGAAGCATTTTCCTTGCAGCTGTAAAATGCCTGTGGGCTGAACTGTGGAGATTTTCTCCCACTGGATCAGCTGATCAGACCTGGCTGGCCCAGGAGGTGCCCTTGTGGTGTGGTGATGGGACAATGCACCTCAAATATGACTAAGGGAAAAGCAGTATTGCAGAGACAAGTGTAGGGCTGGGGGGGAATAACCCCGAGCACCAGTTTGGGGGCTGACCTAGCAGAGAGCAGCTCTGAGAGAGGGACCTCGGGTTCTTGGTGGGTGACAACTTGACCATGAACTGGTGATGTGCCCTGGGGACAGGAGGGCCTATGGGATCCTGAGGTGCATCAGGAAGAGCAATGCCAGCAGGTCAGGGAGGGGATCCTGCCCCTCTACTCGGCCCTGGTGAGGCACATCTGGACTGCTCTGTCCAGGTCTGGGCTCCTGAAGACAGGAAAGACAAGGAGCTTCTGGAGAGGGTCCAGCAGAGGCCACAAAGATGATTGAGGGACTGGAGCATCTCTGATGAGGAGAGGCTGTGGGAGCTGGGCCTATTCAGTCTAGAGAAGGGAAGACTGAGAGCCAATCTCATAAATGCCTCTAAATATGTCAAAGTTGGGTGTCAAGAGGATGGTGACATGGCCAGAAAGGACCAAGGGACACCCACAGTCTGGCACGTGCCCCCCTCCAGGCTTTCCGTCCAGTCCTGCACCACGTTGGCTTTGATCCACCACCCCATAACAGCTCTTTCCACCCACATCTCACCCCATAATACCCCTCTCTAGGTCCAGCACTTTCTTCTCTCTCATGCAGTGCCATGTGAGCAGGAAAGGAGGAGTCAGCAGCCCCAGTGACCGTGTGGAAGATGAACACAGGGGACGTTCCTGTGTTCCTCTATGAGTGCTCTGTGTCCATGTGGGGTCTGAAGCTGTGATCACCAGAACCAACAGGGTCTGGCACAGGGTCAGTGTCAAATGGTGAGGAGGGAGAGATTGGCAAGGCAGGAATCACAGAGCTGCCTGCCTAGGTAGAGACACAAAAAATGAGGAAAATCAAAAGTGCTCTTCCACGGGATACGCTGTGAGCTGGGTGACAATGTAATTTTTCCCTTCCATCTCAGAGTGGTCCTGCAGATTTGGGCAGAGCTCCAATAGAAATCCCTGGCAGCAGCACCAGGAACAAACAAAGCTCAAAAGAGTCTCCAGTCTACAGGCTTTTAAACCACTTGTCTGCAAAAGGTCAGGGAAGCCATGGGCTTCCAGACTCCATCAGGCACAGAGGGGCCTTAGCAGTCAATTCTTACAGCCTCATGCTCAATTCAGGATCAACCCTCAGACACATCCCACAAGCCTTGAAAGACGGACCTCCACAGAGCACCGTCAATGCACAATTCTTGTCAGAGCCAATTTCCAACTTCCTGAAAATCCCTTAGAGCCTCTGCTTTCTCAGTCTGTGATGGTTGCCGTGTCCCTCTGTCGGGTACCTCTCTGAAGGGCCTGTGTTTGCCTTCTCCATAGCCTGTCCCTCAGTGCTGGAGTTGCCCTAAGGTCCCACTAAGCCTCCTGTTCTCCAAGAAACTCCCCTGTTCCCTGCATCTCACCAAATACGCTGTGTTCTTCCAGCACCTTGGCCCTCTTGGTCACCTCCATCAGACTCATCCAAGCTTAGGAACACCTTTCTCATCCTGGAGGACCCCAAGCTGCATGCACTATTCCAGACCCTGTCTAACCAGTGCTGCCTAAAAGGGAATAAACACTTCCCTCCATAGGTTTTGCTTCTCCTGGTGCAGCTCAGGACACTGTCAGTTTTCAAGCCCAAGAATCACAAGCTGAAGTTTTGAGCAGAAATCAGCTTTACTGATGTCAGTGTTGTTGTCAAGGAGGGAAACCAAGGAGAAACTTGTCCCTGAGCAGCAAATGAGCTCCCAAAGCCCTCTGGGTCCCACTGCACTGGGCATTGGGGTCAGGACTTCAGTGCTAACTAAGCTCCCAGCACTTGGGTCCTCCTCTTGGACCTGCTCTCCAGCTCATTCTGGGCTGCATTCAGGAAGGAGGAGAAATCTCCAGAAGAACTGGCCTGGAGAGATGGGACATGTTTTAAGATCCTGTTTCAGAAGGGCTGTTAATGCTGTCTGGGCCTCTGATGAAAGGTGAGAATACCAATCCTTTGTGGCTGGCCCCTTTTCCATTTTCTTTGCTGTATTTTCTCTTTTGTATGTTCTTCACTGAGTCTGCAATGGAACAATGAGCTCTGTTCTATGTTCTGGATTTGTTTGACTCTTTCAGTGTCACAGGTAAACTGAATGAACTTCTACACTTTTCAATTGATATTTTACTGTCACAAATGTTTCTATCACCATATTCAATTCAGTGCAAAATGGACTGGTCCCTGTTCCACAATCATTTATTCCAGTAATTCTGGAATATTTTATGGAGAAATGGTCCTTGGAGACTCATTCATCCTCAAGTTAGTCACTTAATTCTGAGAAACTTTTAATACGCACGGGAGAAGACACGGAAATCCAGGCACAATTTCGGATGGTCACAATTGGGTAGATGAGGCAGAGTTCTTTGAGAGCCACTAGAAATGACCGTATTTGGGAAGTTCTCCCTTCTCAGGCAGCAGCTCTGAAGCTTGGTGAAAGGCAAGCCCTGAGACAGTTTCAGCCTCACACTGTTGAGTGAATGCCCGTGCAGGCAGTTTCTGACCTCTCTTGTACTGGCCACATTCCTGGAGGGAAATCACCAGAAAGGCCCAGACCTCTCACCCCTCAGCTAATGCCACCTGTGCCACCAACAGCTTTGCCAGTGCAGATTCATTCTGTAGCCAAAGAGCCCTGGTGTAAATTTGGTCTCAGCATCTCTGTTTTGGGACCCATGTGCACAAGGCCAGGTCCATCTTACAGGCAGGGAAGATCCACTATGCAATGTGACTGCTTTAAAACTCCTCTGACACTGTTTGAGGTAAGAAAATGCAAAGGGAAGAAAAAAAGAAAAAAATGAAGAGTCCTGTTAATCCTTTGACTAACTGCAACTACAGGTGAATTTATGTGATTTACCCCTTATCATGCTGATTCTATTATCTATCATTCTATCCAAGTGATGATGTGACTTTCCTTGTATGCTGAAATATTTTCTCTTTTCTCTGTTGTGGGTTTTGGTTAGTCTTGGAGTTTGGTTGTTTGGGGTTTTTTTTACATTTAAAAACACATCTCTATCTCTGCATCTGATTTTGACATTGGATTCAATATGTTCTGGCCATGATGCAGCAATGTCTTTATTTTTATTCCTAGCAGAGTTAACCCATAGCCCATAGACTCTCATTGAAGCCAATACAGCAGAGCAGGCAGAGTCCATCAACATCACAGTCACATAATGCCATCATTTCTCTAACAGAAATGATAGGGAAAGGAAAGAGTTCTCTCCAGATGATCATTTTTCTGGAGGAAGGGTGCCAGGTTGAGCTTGGCATTTCACAGTAATACCCTTTACTTTTCCAGTTACACCCAGAGCTGAGGTCACAGCACTGCAACACTGATGCTGTCAGTGACAGACAGTGGTCAGGAGAGGCAGGGTCACCTCGTACTGCGAGCCAGCCACACTCTGGCTCTGGAGGAATTCTGCTCCTGGTCTCCTTATAGGTGCAGTGCTCCTGGGGAAAGTCCGTGGGATCCTGAGCTCCACGGGGCAGATCTAAAGCCCTGAATCCCCTCAGGTCAGCATCTCTCCAGAGCAGCTCAATGGGACCCGAAGGACTCAAAGCCCAACAGTGGGTGGGGCCTTTTCCCAGCACACTTGGGAGGTGACACTTTCAGCTGGGGATGGGCAGGATAATTCAAACAAGAAGCAACAGGATTGTCAAAGAGGACTGGAAATCCTTGATGGACACCTCACAACAAGCCAAGGCCAGATTTCTCACCTTCCTGTCTGAAAGAAGTTAAATTTCATCCCATTGCGATGAAAGGTTTGTGTTTCACTCATGGTCAAAGGAATTATTGTGCAAACTCTTATTGTCTGTTATTTGAAGTGAATGCAGGTTTTACAGAAGCCTGTGTAGCTGGAACAGTTACCCCCTGCTCTAGGTGGTGGGACAATGTGAAAAACCACAAGAAAAAGATAAGGAAACCCACCAGCTAACCCTGCTGACAGCTTTTATGGGAACGCCTCCTTTTCCACTTGTGTATTGTTTCTCTTCCAGCCTACTTCTCTTTCAGAGCCCACAGGAGGTATTCCAAAAAGTGAATCAGCTTTATTCCTTTGTTCTACTCATATTGTTAGAGGTTTTTATATAATCATCTCTCGTAAACCAACTGGAAGGATTGGTTTGTGTTTAGATATGAACTTGTCCAGTATCAAATGTTGGATTCTTTCTGACTGGTGAATCCGGAACAGTAATAAACAAGTGACTTAGCTATGTAGCAGACTGGTTATTTACAACATTTCCAATTTCTCCTTTTTATATCCCATGAGTTGAGTTCAGCCTTGGGCCAGAGCTGCCCATCATCATATTCAGGCCTCATTCTTCTATGTTGATGTCTTTAATTAAATTCTGTGGATTGCCTGGAACATTACGCTTGATTTCAACTGTCAGGGAAGAAAAAACGTTTGGAATGGAAAATACTCTCCATGAGCAAAGTCAGGTTGCCCATTCTAAATAGACACAAGGGGCTCGTGGACTTTCATCTTCTTTCCATTTGCTCGTTGAAACGCTGTCTTTGCAGCACAGATTAAAGGGTGCTGATGAAGAAGCAAACACTAAAGGAAACGGAACACTTTCCTTCCTCAGTTCCCTCATCTAAATTCAGTGGCTAGAAGTAATGCAGATAATATCTTTTTCTCAAGATAAACCTTACCATAAACTTTTGACAATACTCAGAATAAAAAACCACAAGTAAACCACAAGTGAACTAGAAGTTTAGTTGGAAGAAACTGTAAAGTCGCCTCTTCTGCAACGCTGTTCCTCTGTGCTCTTGGACACGTAAACTGCAATGATGGTTTAAACCATGGATGGAACAAACCTCTGAGGGTCCAGCTCCCCCTCACAGCTGGGCCAGCTTCAAGTATCTATCAGGTTGTCCATGCCTTTGATCAGGCTGATTGGTGTTAAACTATCCTCTCGAACATTTTCTTGCCTCATGTCTATTCAGAATGACAAATGCATAAATTATTCATTCCAGAGTGACTCCTGTGATCCAGATCATCTCGACTGAGGTGTCCGTTCCTCTCTTGCCATTTGGAGGCAGCACTGGTGTAGGAGGACAGCTCTGTTGGAGGTGTTTGAAATAAAATTCAGAGCTTAAACGTGAGTGAGGAGCTTTGTTCTTAAGGGCAATGTCTACTGAACACACCCAGCTGAAGTGCTGGCAAACACAGGCAGCTCAGTCTGTGCAACCCAGTCTCCCGCAGGGACTGACCGGCACCCGGTGATGTCCATCACCCCCTGGGGCCTGGACCATTAATCCACCCATCCTCTGGGAATATGCCCAGGGGATTCTCCCATGATGCTGAGACCAGGGAACGGCACTGTAAGGTGAGGGCTGCATCCAAGCCTGGGAGCCCTCCTGTGGTGCTGGTCTTGGATCCAAATTACCCAGGTTGGAGATGAAAACCTGCAAGGCTCACGTTGTGGAGGTGCACTGTGCTGGCGTAGGAGCCTCCCAGAGGAAACTGGGGAATGTCCTGCCCACCCTGCTCTCACCTGAGGGTCCAGTGGGGAGGGCTGCTGGCAGAAATCTGAAGCAGGAGCAAAGCAGATGGAGCAGTAATCCGTGACAGGTCCATGATGAGAGCTAAGGTGAGATCAGAGCAGGAGCAAAGGAAAGACCTCATGCAATGCCCAAGTTACTCCCAGTTCTGAATGGACGCCCAACGTTTGTTTCCTCATGTGCCAAAGCAGAGGGACCTGTTGCACATGGTGGTGCTGTTGCCTAGAATAGAACAAAACCTTCCAAACAACATTAGAATGATAACATAAAGCAAACCTTTACTTGAAAGCTTTCAGGTACACCATATGGAGAAAACCATGCCAGGACTGAGATTTGTACTACGTTTATAAGATTGGGCTATTAGTATATCCAGCAATCATTAACCAATTGAAAGGGCACTTGGTGAAGTAATTCCCCCCTGGTTCTGCCTCACTTGAGCCCCCTCTGCCTTTATTATGACTATTACATGGTAATGTCCTGGGTACAGTACAATGCAAGACCAAACAATTTCAAGAATGCATCAATAAGAGTTGTTCACTGTGGGAAAAAAAAGTTGGAAAAGCACTAGAAATTATACCTAGGTGTTAACAGTCTACAAGGGCTACAAATACCTGAAGAATACACAAAATCAAAAAATCTTCAGGCATCTGTACCTAGAGGATACCTTGCTGTAAGGCCTGGACGGGATCAGTGGAAGCAGCTCCAGCAGCTCCCACCACATCTCTCCAGCGTGACTGAGACCCTCCAGGCACACCAGGGATGTGGATCAAGGCAGATGGCAACAGCAGCAGCCACAGCCAGGCACAGGGGGCCCCCAACAGCACTGAGACACTCAGCCTGGGGCACTGAGTTGGCCCAGCAGCTGCCCTGGATCTCAGCTGTCCCAGGGCTTGGCCCCTGTGCAGGCAACGCCCTGAGGCCTCCAACCCCACTCCAGGGTGGGCACACAGACCCACTTGCACAGCCAGACTCCTCCACTGGCCCTTGTGGTGTGATGCATCCCCCAGTAACCAGCCTTGGGCGCTCAGCCTGTGCAGTAGCCAGCCCTTGGATCCTCCCACCTCCTCCTGCCTCACTCACACGGTCACACACACAAACGGGTGCAGCAGGAGCTCTCCAGCCCTCGTGGTCTCTGTGGTGTTCGGTTTGGTCCTGCTGCTTGATGCCTGCAGCACATCTGGTTCCCAGCCCCAACCTACAGACCCTTCAATTCCTGGTTTACAAGTCCCTTGCCCTCCCCCAGGCTGCCTGGCCCTGCAGCTCCTGGCACTCTGGCCACACAAGGCCCTGTGATTTCTGGTCCTTGCTCTGGTTGCTGGCACTCCAGAGCAGCTTTACTCTTTGCACAGCCTTTTACCAATGCCCACCTCTGAGCAGTCAGGTTTTCCTGGAGGCTTTCACCAGAAATGAAGTTGCCAAAGAACCCTCGTGTCTCTCGTGGAAGAACACCTGGATTGTGGGAAAGTGACTTAGAGCCTGACCTCTCCCTTTGCATGGAAACACCAGTGGAGTGTGAAAAGCTGTGGAAATCATTGTAACAGCAATGGGAGAGAGGAGAGAGAATATCCAAGAGAAACAGTTCAGCAGACATCAAGGTCAGTGAGGAAAGAGGAGGAGGAGATGCTCCAAACACCAGAGCCGAGATTCCCTTGCAAGCTGTGGTGAGGTTCATGGTAAAGTAGGTTGTCCCCTGCAGGCACTGGAGGTCGATGGTGGGGCAGATGTCCACCCAGCAGCCAGTGAAGCACCCACTGAGGAGCAAGTGGATGACCCCTAAAAGAAGCTGTGACCCCACGGAGAGGGAGGGGGAATGAGGGTTGTGTCCAGTTCATAACATTTTGTTTCTGCCACTGCCTCCGTCTCACACTTTTCTCTAGCATTGGGTTGCTCTCATGGGCTATGGTCCTGCAGGGTAAACCCGAGTCAGTGTGGGCTCTCAGGGCATATCCACCTTCTCTACCATGGGCTCACCCACTGGCTGCAGCGTGGATATCTTTTCCAGGGGGTCCTTTTCACAGGGTGCAGGGAAATCACTGCTCCACCATCTGTTCTGGCACCTGGAACACTCCCCTCTCCTTCTGTGACTTTGCTGTTCACAGGATTGCTTCTCACACTTTGTTCTGTCTCACTCCTCACTGCCATGCAGCATTTTGCCCTTTAACAAATATTTTTTTTTTGGAGAGGCACCACCAGCTCCATTGATTGGCTTAACCCTGGTCTGAGGTGGGTCCATTGTCAAAGCCCTCTGGAACTGCCTGTGTGTGGTATTAGAGCAGCATGAAGGCAGCCCCCAGCCTCTTCTCATGGACACCACCCTGCTGAACACCACATCCCTGCTCAACACCACTTCCCTTTCCTGCTCTTGTTGTATCACCCATACATTTCTGTGCTGCAATCAGCCTTTCCCACCACGAAGACACTGTCTGCAAACCACTGAACTATGAGTCATGGACTCATCTTGCATGCAGATGGTCACCAGAGCATGAATTAGACTTGTTTTCTATTCTGTTACACTCTGACACTACCCTAGAGTCACAAAACATGGTTGAGGTGGGAAGGCACCTTCAATTGTCGTCTGATCCAATATCCCTGCTCAAGCACGGCCACCTAAAGCCACCTAAAGCAGCAGTTGCTCAGGACCAATTCCAGATGATTTTTGAACATCTCCAAGCATGGAGACACCACAACCTCCCTGGCCAACCTGTACCAGTGCTGGGTCACCCTCACAGAAAAATGTGTTTCCTGATGTTCAGACAGAGCCTCTCATGTTTCAGTTTGTGCCCAACAGCTCGTCCTGTCACTGCACACCACTGTGAAAAGAACGTGTCTCCCACTTACACCTACCTTCAGATATTTATGTGCATGGATAATATCCCACCACAGCCTGCTCTTTCCAGGGCAAAAAGTCACTGCTGGATCAGCTGTTCCTCACAGGAGAGATGTTCCAGTCCCTTCATCATCTCCATGCCGCTTGGCTGAACTCTCCCCAGGATATCTGGGTCTCTCTTACTGGGGAGCTCAGAGCTGCCCACGGTACTCCAGGTGCCACCTCACTAGTGTTGAGTAGAGGGGAAGGAACCTCCCTCAAGCTGCTGGAAACACTCATAGAATCCTAGAATTTGTGTTGTAAGGGATCATCTAATTCAACACCTTTACAACGAGAAGGGACACCTTTTGCTAGACCAAGTTGCTCAGAGCCCCATCCAACCTGACCTTGAATGTTTCCAGGGATGGGGCATCTAATATCTCTCTGGGCAGCCCATTTAATTGTTTTGACACTCCCATCATAAAAAATTTCTTTCTTGTATCAGATCTAATAATTAAGATGCTAATCTTCTTCCTTATAGCTAATCTAAGAGGCTAATCTACTGTCTTAATTTAAAACTATTACCCCTTGTAGTATTGCAACAGGCCCCAATACACCTGAAGGACACCACTTGTCACTGATCTCCAGGTGGGTATTCAGTTTTTCTTTAATTTATCTCTGTTCATTCCATTGTTTAAATATTTCTTAGTCTAATTGTGCTTGAAAATTTCTATCATCTGTCCGTCTCCCCACTGAGCCAGTTCTTTTCAGGGTTCATGTCCTGAGGAAACGAACTCAGGGGGATCAGAGTAAAAGATATGACTTTTTTTGTTAATGAAGATTTTTTCTTTTAATTATTAAAAAAGGCCTTGAAAACCTTTTGCAACAGTGATGAATATTCCTCCTGTTTCTGTGTATAATTAGTGCAGCAGGTAAAGGTAGTGCTAATTAGGGTAGAGAAAGACTTTGCAAACAAAGCCTTTTGGCACCGATGTGGGTTGCAGTACCCGGAGAAGAGACTGGAATAAGAATTGTCTTATTGCCAGCACATGAATCAGACTTTGGCTCTGGACTTTCCCAGCTTGATCATGAAGACACTTTTCCTCTCTCTGCCTGATTCCCACCAGGGTATAAACCAGATTAATTCCCTTTCAAAATGTCTTCATTTCCATTCTTCCTGTCACACATAATTAGAACAAAAGACAAACAGAAATTACGCTGTAGGTGTCCATTGAAAGACAGTTGGGAGCTCCCTAATTAACCACACAATGCTTACAGCTCTGTGGGGAGTGGCAGAAGAACAAACACAGAGCTCATTATGGCTGTCAGCATTTTAATGAGCCCCTGCAGGATGTTCCTTGTAGCTCTGGCAAAATCTGGCAAGGTGCCTTGAGGAAATGACGAGCAGAAGCAGAAACAAACTTACTTGGAGCTTTAATAGAGCCCAGCGTGAGGTGCGGGACCAGAAACGGAGCTGGACAAAGTGTTCCCACCAGGGCTCATTAGAGCAGAAACTCACAGACTTTGATTACAGACAGCTCAGGAAGCCTCAGACTTCTCCTGTATCAACCTTCCCTCAAACAGCAGTGCCCAGGCAGTGCAAAGGTGGTGCTTTCTGTCAGCAATCCACACACACGGCCGGCGGAGGGGGAACGCCACACACCCACCTCTCCAGGCCTGCTCCTCCAAAACACCGGCAGGTGCACAGAGCCTGCTCTCCAGGCTCCAGCTGCAACGCTCAGCCCAGACACGGTCACTGCAACACTCACCGTGACTGCCAGACACTGACTGTAACACACACACTGACTGCAACACACACAGTGACTGTCACACTGTGACTGCCACACACACAGTGACTGCCACACACACAGTGACTGTCACACTGTGACTGCCACACACAGTGACTGTCACACACACAGTGACTGCCACACAGTGTCTGCAACACACACAGTGACTGTAATACACACAGTGACTGTCACACACACAGTGACTGTCACACACACAGTGACTGCCACACACACAGTGACTGTAACACACACAGTGACTGTAACACACACAGTGACTGTAACACACACAGTGACTGTAATACACACAGTGACTGTCACACTGTGACTGCCACACACTGCAACACATACAGTGACTGTAACACACACAGTGACTGCAGCACAGTGAATGCAACACACACAGTGACTGTAACACTGTGGCTGTAACACACACAGTGACTATAACACTGTGACTGCCACACACTGACTGCAACACAGTGCCTGTAACACACACTGTGACTGCCACACACTGCAACACATACAGTGACTGTAACACACACAGTGACTGCAGCACAGTGAATGCAACACATACTGACTGCCACACAGTGTCTGCAACACTGACTGCAACACAGTGCCTGTAACACACACTGTGACTGCCACACGGTGACTGCAACACTCACTGAGACTGAGACAGTGACTGTAACACAGTGACTGCCGTACAGTGACTGCAACACTCACTGCAACTTCATCACAGTGACTGCAACACAGTGATTGCAACACAGTGACTGCAGCACACACCGTGACCGCCACACACCCTGCTGACACTTTCAGGGACCAGCAGCCAGCCTAACTCCCAGCTCCCTCCCTCCCCCC
This sequence comes from Ptilonorhynchus violaceus, assembly GCA_013397565.1. Lineage (NCBI taxonomy): Eukaryota > Metazoa > Chordata > Aves > Passeriformes > Ptilonorhynchidae > Ptilonorhynchus > Ptilonorhynchus violaceus. The sequence continues at coordinate 81,137 of VZRJ01000964.1, forward strand.
GATCTGGGTCAGCTCTGCATTCAAACACAGAGGTTTAAACATTGCACCTCAGGCCCTGTGCTCTGTTCCATTAGACCTTGAACACATCCTTCTCTGCTCAGTGAGACAAAACTTAGAAGAGGACGCTGGGTAAGGCATCTCTGTAGAACTCATATTTACATTTGCCATCAGTGTTGAGTCTAGAAGAGAAGAGTTTTGAAGGTCACATAAATGGCTGAAAACAGCTGAGATGACAATTACAAACAAATACGAATTTGAAATGTCTAAAAATGTGGAACCAGTTAAGAGTTACCAGCATGTAATTTAATTTTTTTTAAAATATGCACCCTTGCAGCTGTGCAATCAACTCTGTAGCATTCACAGCCACTGAGACAATTTAGTCATGTTGGTATAGTTACTCTAAAACAGAGATTGAATTGTTCCCTCTGAATTTGATTCATTCCTTTGACCTACCTTTAGCTGCCTAAAAAAAATTATTCCTTCAATCTAAATTATTCATCTAAGATTCAGCCATCCTTAACAACTCTGTTAAAGTGAAATGGGACACTCTTCAGAGGAGTGGGATTGCAATCAGCTGGTTTGGGGAATCACTACTTAGATGAAATCTGAACTAGACATCCAGGCAACTGGTGCTATTCATAAAGAGATAACCCTTTTCCAGAGAAATGTGCCTCCTCCTCACTTGGGCAGTTAAAGTCAATCAGATTAGCCAATTTGACAGAAAAAAGTTAAGGGTAAATGGCACAGGCTCTCAGGGCTAAAAATTTAAAGAGAAGCTTTCCTCAAATATATTACTCTTTTTCATTGTCTTCTAGAGGAAAAAATGGTTATGGCTTCCTAACCTTTAGGAAATATTCACATTTCTTGACCACTTTGCTCAGAAGATCCTTCACTTCTGTTTCTCAGACTGTGGATGAGGGGGTTGAGCAGTGGAGTCTCAGCAGTGTAAAAGACTGAGAAGACTTTATCCAGTGCTGGCCGTAAACCCAACGGGAAGTGGCGGCTGAGGGTGGGTGAGTGACCCCTCAGTGGTGACACCGACCCTTTAAGAACTGCCGTGCCCCACACAGCCAAATCGATTGGCACAATTCAGGATTGGGCTGATGTGCTGAGGCCTGAGCAGCAGCCTCAGCCAGAGCTGACTCACAAGATGGATCCTGGGCACTGTGTGACCAACACCATCAGTATGATTTAGCTAAAAATCGATGACAAAATGCTTGTGCTCGCTGTTTAACACCAACCTGGCTGTTTTAGAGACATTCACATCACCTTGTGTAACTACCTGCAAGAAATGTATCAATTTAAGAAGCTTTCCCGACTGAATCAAATAGAGGTTTGTTTGTGGGATCATTTAGGGAAAACCCTCCCAGCCAAGGCCTGAGTTCTGGCCAAGCCCTGGCCCCGGCTGGTTGGGAAGTGCCATCAGATCCAGCTGTTCCTGCACTAAAAATATGATCAAGTCACTTGGACTTGCTGATTTGGGCCTATAAAAGCTGGACTCCGTTTTGGGGTGACTCTGGAGACATCACTTACAGGTGGACACATTGTGTAGGATTTTCCCAATTGCCAGGAAGGGTTCTCCAGGTCCTCACTGCGAGATGGGGCTCCCCAGCCACTGCGGACTCTGGATGATGGTAAAGGATTGAGGCAATTGGTGATGGATCTTTCTCAATCACTGTCCCTTCTCTCGTGTAGTAATGATCAGGTGCATTACCTTGCTTATTTTTGCTTGTTGCTAAAGCCGAGCACGTAGTAAGCTCATTGTTTTGCTAAATGTATCACTTTGCTTTTGCGCTGCCTTACTGTTCGTAGTAAAATAAATCCATTCTTTCTATTGGTGTCTGTGTCCTTTAAAGCCCCCCCATCACTGGCAGAACACGGGCCCATCTGTGCCGTGTGACTTTTGGTGTCAAAGACACATTTTTTATGGTTTCCTTGCAGGAGGCAGACAGGAGTTGTTCTGCTTGTACCTGGGAGGGGAATCAGGGTCCCTTTACTCGCCCCTCTCAAGGACACCAGCACTCCCCGACTCTGGCCCATCCCACACTCCCACAGGAGCTGGCACAGATTGCCCCTGGAGAGGGGGGCTAAGGTATAGCAATACATTGATGATATATTGGTTAACCACTGACGTCACCACCAGTGGGCCACACTCAGACAAATATTATCACCCACTTGGAGAGCTGGGACTTCAAATTCCCACAGAGGAGGTACTTCCTTCTTCCAAGGTTAAATTCCTAGACATATGGTGGAAAGGAAGAGCAGTGTGTGTTCCCTCTGAAACCTTCACCACCCCAGAGCAAGTAAAGACACCAAGGAGTAAAAAGGAGCTCCAGCACGCTTCAGGCTTATTGCTTTTTTAGAGAAAACATGTTTCAGGCTTCTCCATGATTGCTGCTCTAATGGCATTATGCCAGACAAGAAAAGGAGTTGGATAAACAGACAGTTTCTTCTTTTTAAAACTGGTCCGAGTAGGACTTAGTTTTCTTCTCTCAGGTATTCCATGAGAAGATGATGTGGCCATGTGAAGATGGAGTAGCAGCAGAATCGGACAGTTCTTTGCTGCATTGATAATTTACATGTGTCTTATTATACCCCATGAATTGTTGCAGCCTAATCTCATCACACTCTGTGATTATTTGCCTCATGTCTACTGTTTTGCGGGTGAGATCTTTCTACTATTATCCTTTCCTTTTCTTCCTTCTACATTTTCTTAAGTGATATCTTTATGCTTTTTTTACTGTTATATTGCTATAGATGACAACAACCAAAATGGCTCCATCCATGTTTTTCTGTGCAACACAATGGTCCTACAATAAACTCTATATGTGTATATTTACAAACACCAATCATTCAGACTCATTTCACTCTATTCCCCCCCAAAAGGGCTCTATTAGCAAGAACCTGTGTTACTCTCGTGGGTCGTAACATCCCTTCCAACCCAAACCAGTCTGGGATTCTGTGGTAGAAAAATGTGGAGCCTGTTTGGGAGTATCCACTGTCTGCACTGAAATCATCCCACACCTTGGAGGGATAGGAAGGCTGGAATGATATAAACAGAATGAATGTACAAAGAAAAGTTCTGCTTTGGTTTTGAAAGGAATAAGATGAATGTGTCTTTACAAATGGACCGTGTGAATCTGCTTGTAGATAGGGCTGGGAACTTAGAGATAGGGAAGTAACAGAAGAAATTATCAGTTCTAGAAAATGTCACTAATCAACACACACTGCTGCTCAGCCAAGGCCGTGTTAAATTCCTGAACCTAGAGAAAAAGAACAAAGACTTATTAGAATTATGAATAGGTTTTTTCCTTTCTTTTATATAATGAAAGGGAAGTGCATAATAGAGGGGGGCATAAAGTAGGCGATTCGGGAAGTCTGTACCTTCCGAGTACCTCAGCCAATGGGGAAAAAGAAGAGGGTGATGCGGCTGGGAGCTTAGGGCAAAAAGGAGGCTGTGTCCCCCAACAATTTGAGAGACCCATGGGAAACGCCCCATGGCCTCTCCCTGTATTCGAATAAAGTTACGGGACTCCTCTGTCTCCTTCTTTGGACATAAACCTCTGGAGTTGTGAATTTTTCTGGAGAGTTTATTGAAAAGCCGTTCCCCCCTTCAGAAATCTAAAAGCAGTACAGTCGTTTGCTCTCACTTCAGGCTCAGTGTCATAATAGTTTTTAAGGAAAAAAAACAAAAAAAGGAAAGGAAAGTAGTGGTCTCCCTTTCCCCAGCTCCAAGCAGGGCGGCACAGGTCTGTGTTCCACCACCTTTGTCGTAGATCCCGGACAGTCTTTCTGTGCATCAGAAAACCCTCCCGGTCCCTCGGGCGAGCCATGGGGGATCCGCCCATGGGGGATCCGCCCATGGGGGATCCGCCATTCCCCGCAGTCAGGGACGGGGACGCGCCTGCGCCTCAGCGCGAGCGCGCTCTAATCTGCCCAGCAACAGGCGGCGCTGGGCTCTCATTGGCTCTTGGAAGGAAATGCTCTCTAATCTGCCCAGCAACAGGTGGCGATACGCGGTGCTGGGCTCTCATTGGCTCTTCGAAAACATCAGGGGCGCGGCCTTCATGAGGCTCTCGGCGCATGCGCAAACCGAAAACTCAGCTTCCCTATCCCGTAGGGCCACGTCGGTGTGCGCAGGCGCACTGCGGGCGGGCGGGGCGGCGCGTGCGCAGTGCGGCGCCCGGCCCGTCCCCTCAGCGCAGCTATGGCGGGCTCGGTGCGCGCC
>VZRJ01000964.1:85427-105883 GCA_013397565.1 Ptilonorhynchus violaceus
GCGGCGCTTCCTGTCCGAGTACGGCGGCGGCACCGCCGGGCGCCTCAAGGCGCTGGACGCCTTCCTGCTCTACGTGCTGCTCACCGGCGCGCTGCAGTTCGGCTACTGCCTCGGCGTCGGCACCTTCCCCTTCAACTCCTTCCTCAGCGGCTTCATCTCCGCCGTCGGCAGCTTTATCCTGGGCGGTCAGTGCCGGCCCCGGCCCCGCGATGCCCCTCGCAGCCGTAGCACGGGTTGGGGTTACCCTGAGCCTCCCTCCGCCGCACCCGGGGGCCGCGGACATCGCGGAGATCCTTAGAACTCAGCGGGTGGCCTGTAGCAGCGCTGAGGCCTGTCCCGGCAGCCGGGGAGCCCCTGGCACCCTCAGCACCCCCGCTCTTCCCCGGACTCCCCGTTCTGCTCCGCGCGGGCCAGGAGCTCCTCGGCAGCTCCGGGCCTGCGGGTCTGGCCCGCATCCTTGTCCCCCGCGGTGTCCTTGCAGCCAAGGGGCTCGGTGAAGCTGAGGGTCCAGCAGTGACAGCTGCAGGGCGCTGCTCCCCAGAATACCCCCAGCCCACCGTGTTTCTCTGCAGTCCTCCCCAGCACAGGGGCTGACAGGCTGTGAGAGCTGGGGGTGTTCAGCCTGGAGAGGAGAAGGCTACAGTGAGACCTCAGAGCCCCTTTCAGTGCCTGAGAGGGCTCTGGAGAGGGACTTGGGACAAGGTCCTGGAGCAACAGGACAAGGGGGAATGGCTTTGCACTGCCAGAGAGCAGGGTTAGTTGGGATATTGGGAAGAAATGCATCCCTGTGAGAGCGGTGAGGCCCTGGCTCAGGTTGTCCAGAGCATCTGTGGCTGCCCCATCCCTGGAATTGTTCAAGGCTAGGCTGGACGGGGCTTGAAGCAACCTGGCCTAGTGGAAGGTGTCCCTGGGGTTGGAACTAGGTGATCTTTAAGTTCCTGTCCAACCCAAATCATTCTGTGTTTCTAACACACCCAGTGGAGGACATAGGAATATCCACACTTCTGTGTGAGTCCAATCCTGCTCTGAGCCTGTTCCCCTCAGGACTCCCTGGGGCACTTTGTGGTGTGTGTGTGGTGGTGTGGGAGCACTGACTCCATGACGGCACCAGGCAAATTCCCTGCCAGTGTCCTGCTCCTCTGTAGTAACGATGGAGTAATTTTTCCCTGGTGGAACACTGCCCCGGGCTGGGCTGCCCCAGGAAGGCTGTGCTTCCCACCACACCTTCCTTCTGTGCTCGCTGATGTCTTGTTCTCTCTCTGCTGTGCAGTTTGCCTGCGGATCCAGATCAACCCCCAGAACAAGGGCGAGTTCCAGGGCATTTCACCGGAGCGGGCGTTCGCCGATTTCCTCTTTGCCAACACCATCCTCCATCTCGTTGTCATCAATTTTGTTGGCTGAGCTCTGGGAGAGGCTGCCAGGTACTGATCTGTGGGGTCACAAAAGGGGCAACCCCAGGACCGCAGTACTTTTGGGGGAGAATTAGAACGAGAATGAATCCTGGGAGTTCTCTGAGCTCCCAGCTTCCTCTTGGTCAAGCACAGCTGAGCTGTTGTCCTCTGGGTTGGCACAGAGTGAGGATTTATGGCTTTCTGGTTTTGAGCATGTATTTTTTGGCTTTTATAATTTAAAAGTTTAACTGGGAATGTTACATAAACCTACCCACATTCCTCTCTTATGAGAGATATTCCCCATTCTTTGCAGCAGAAGCTTTGGGAGCTCGAAGTTCTTTGAGGGTTGTCCTTGGTATAGCTGGGGCCCAAGTCTGGAGTTTCTTTGCAGATGAGGCAGTTTGGGACAGGGACAGTTGGGTGTTGGGAAGTGGAGGACGTGCCCTGTTGTTACTGTTGCATGGAGCCACAAGATCACTGGAGCTTGGGGGAATTTCATCCCCTCTCCTTTGCAGTAACATTGCTCATGTTGCCTGCTCTCTTTCCAGGTCTTGAACTGCTCCTGAACTTTGATGGCAAAGCCTGGCATAGGGAATTGCAGTTGCCCAGCACTCTCACCTTCTTCCTTGGTGGAGGAAGGGGACGCAGGGCTCAAGACTTTTCCCCACAGAGTGTCCTATGGAGGGGTCTGCAGCCTCATTGTGTAACCGTGATCCTTTCCATCAATAAAACCCTTTATGACACTGCAGCCTTTTCCATACTGGTGACAAATACAGAGCTTCTCCTGCATCCAAGTTCCCTCTCAGGCATGACTCCCTGGTTTTACCTCTCTCCCTTCCTTTCTACCCAGCAGGCTTTTTTTTCTGTGCCCCAGTTTTGGAGGGAAGTAGGAAACAAGTGGTCATGGAAACTCAGTTGTCATCCACCCTTTTCATCTCCCTCTTTCCTGCCTCTGATCTTACTGGGTCTGTTGCCAGTGTGCCCCTGGGCTTCAAAGCTGTGGAAAATGTAGATGAGGCTGTGGTTCGTGGTCAGGAAGGGAAGGAAGTGCTGGGTGTTCTCCAGCACATCCCCAGGTGTACCCAGCTTCCCACAGACCCTCCCACATCCCTCAGAGACACGTGGGCTACATCTGGATGTCTCAGCTGGATTTAACAGGCTCACTAAGGCGCCTGTGAGTGGTACAGCCACCCCACCACAAGTGTGAGTGTCCCTGCACTCTGATGGGCTGATAAATACAAGGATGTTGGGAGGGACTGCCAAGCTGTCACGGCCTTGGAGCTGCACTTGAGGAGCTCTGGGGCCATGGAGAAGCTTCCCCATCAGACGTAGAATCACAGAATCAAGGTTGGGAGAGACCTTCAAGATGGTCCAGTCCAACCATCCACCCATCACTGCCACTGTAACTAAACCACATCACCCGGTGACAGATCCCCTGAACACCCCCAGGGATGGTCACTCCACCCCTCCCTGGGCAGCCCCTGCCAGTGCCTGACCACCCTGATCTCATCTGTCTCAGCTCAAGGCCATGTCCCCTGGTCCTCTCACGGCAGAAGAGACCGGCCCCACCTCACTGCACCCTTCCAGAGATGTGATGTGGGCCTCTCTGAGCTGCCTCTCACACTAAACAAACCGAGCTCCCTCAGCCATTCGTCAGAAGAGGAAAGTTTTCTAATCCTTTCGTGAGCCTCGTTGCTCTTCACTGGGCACACTCCAGTCCCTCAACGACCTTTTTACAGTGAGGGGCCCAGAACTGAATGCAGCACTGGAGCTGCAGCCTCACCAGTGCTGAGTACAGGGGGATGATCACTTCTGACTACACTGTTCTCGATACAAGCCAGGTTGCCATTGACCTTCGTGGCCACCTGGGCACGCTGTTGGCTCATATTGAGCCGGCTGTCAGCCAGCACTGCCGCGTCCCTTTCTGCTGAACAGCTCCCGAGCCACTCCTCCCCTAGCCTGGAGCTACCCGGGAGTGCTGTGAGCCCAGTGCGGGACCAGCACTTGGCCCTGAACCCCGTGCCATTGTCCTTTGGCCATTGATCGAGTCTGTCCCGGTCTCTCTGTAGAACCTTCATGTATGAGGTTTTAGCCTCACGCTGATCCTGCTTCGTGCTTGCCTGGTTTTCTCTGCAGCTGAAACACTGGAGAGGTAAAACGTGCCTCGAGACTCCGTGGCATAGAAATGTTTGTGTGCCGCACTGAGGAGATGGAACTTTGAGTCTCTGATGGCTTTGACCTCTCAGAATTCCATTCTGGCTCCTGTTTACCACCCTTTCAGCATTTCCAGCTGTGCTGCAGCCATTAAACCCATTAAAGTCTGAAACCTGGGGGTCCCAAATCTCTTGCCTAACAGGGCTGTGAGATGTGAGCGAGCAGGGTCTTCCCTGTTCCAAAGGATGGAGTCTGGGTCTGTGTTAGGAACAAAGAACTCGCGCCAGCTCGGGCACCACCACGTCTGGGTTTGTTTGCAATGGCAGCAGCGTTGGGAGAGCAGGCAGGGACTCACAGGGTGCAGGGATGCTAAATGATCCATCCAACTCTTTTTTTCCCATGAGAAGGGCTCCTGAGCCGGGACCGGGCGGCCCGAGCAGCAGGGCCATGGGGGATGCTCAGCTCGGGCGCTGGGCCCTCCCCTGGCCGCTGCTCGGAACTGCACAGGGGCTGAGGGTTTGCTGTGGGGCGTCTCTTCTTTTTATTTTTCCTGCTTTTTACCTGCTTATGATGCCTCCAGTTGCCATCAACTCGGCAGCAGAATTCTTGAGGGAAAGTAGAATTGCAGAGGAACTTTTCACCGAGGATGTAGTGACAGAACAACGGGGAATGGCTTCAAACTGCCAAGGGGCAGGGTTAGATGGGATATTGGGAAGAAATTCTTCCCTGTGAGGGTGGTGAGGCCCTGGCACAGGTTGCCCAGAGAAACTGTGGCTGCCCCATCCCTGTAAGTGTCCAGGGCCGAGTTGGATGGGGCGTGGAGCACCCTGGGATAGTGGAAGGTGTCCCTGACCTTGGCAGGAGGGTGGGACTGGAGGATCTTCCTTACAAACCAAACCATCCTGGGATTCTGTGATTCTGTGATGAATCCAAGTTCTATCAGAGCTACTTTCCCATTAGAATAAGCTTCAACAAATTCATCAATACCTTCAAGCTCTGGTCCTCATAAAGTCCACACTTGGGTCCCTGGTCACATGAGGAGGAGGAGGAAAATAAGAGAGGATGGTTTGTGCACAGGGCCGTGTTTGATGAGAGATGACAAATATTGGGCAGGGTATTTTCTCCAATAATACCCTGAGAAAATAGGCAAATTCATCTCCTACCCATAGCAGGATTTGGGGACAGGAGCTGGCATAGGGGAGAAGATGCTAAAGGTGGACCATGCAAAACCTCCTTCCCTGCCAGTGTGAGAGGTCTTTGGCCTGCCCCTTCATCTTTTCTTCTCATCTGGGTCAGGAGAGGTGGAAGGATTTTTCTGCACAGATTCCATCTGTAAAAAGGGTGCAGAGATCTATCAGCAGATTCAGAAACCTGACACAATTGTGAGATCTCTCCCCACCATACTTTATAATGCATTTCTGCCCTCGTTTCCCAGCCTGCTCTATACATAGCTCGATCCTTCCTGCTGTACCCAAAACAAGTCCCCAAGTGCAGGCTGTGGTGAGGGGCGGGAGGGGAGAATGTCTAAACCTCATTCCACTTTGGCTTGTGGTCTAACGTCTGCTGTTGTTTTCCACAGCCTCTCCCCCTCCCTGCCACGTGCCACCCCTGCCCTGCGCCCCCACCACCCCCACCCCGTTTGTGCTCCACTTTCCAGAGGAAGTGGTTTCTGTGGGCGGCTGCAGACGAGATCCGTGGTGCCCCAGATCTCGGCTGTGGCGTCACGGAACTTGTGCTGTGGCCTCTTCCTGCCCCACCTGGGCCGTGAGCCCCTTCCCGCCCCCTTTCCGCCGTGTTATTTCCTGGCTTTGCTTTGCTCTGTGGTTTTTATTTCTCGAAATAAACAAGAAAGTGCAGGGGAAGGGGTGGGGAGGCACATTGTGGTGGTGGGAGATTGCCAGCCTGATATCTGAAAGTGTCTTTGAAGCAGACCTGCAAATTCAGTGCTTTGCAGGTCACATGCCAAGAGCCACTTTAGTCAAATCCCACTTGGCAAATCCTGTTACTGGGATCAGTTTAACCTGGAAGAGGAAAGACTGAGATGTGGAAATAGAGGTAGCACTGTCCTTAACTCTTGCCCTTACAGCAGGGAGTGGGTTTGAAGTTCAACACTGAAAATTAAAGATGGATATTAATTTTGAAAAGTGATGCTGAAGGTAAATGAGTATGGAAAGTTTTCTTCCACATCCGTGACAGTTTCTGGAACGAGGTTAATCATTTGGAAATCTGTGAAATGCAATGACTTGCTTTATAGTTCAAATATTGTTTAGGAAGCTGCTTCAGGCTGTTTCCCAGTGATGTGGGAGATTTCATCATGAGTGGAATGTAAGCTTCAAGAGCTGCCTGGAATTCAGCACTTAAGGAACCATGGGCTTCCTACAGCTGGAGAGAGATGAGAGTGATGGTTGTGTCAAGGGAGAGGCAAGAGAACAAATCCCTGAACATCTATACTATAAAATAATCAGGGCACTAGACATGGAAAGTTTAAAGTTGTTCCTTGGCAGGAGGGGTCAGTAGCTCTGTCACCCTGTGACAGGTCACCTGCTCAATGGTCAGGTGCAGCACCATGGCAGGAGACCAGGGAGGCTTTGTCCTGTTGCTGCTCAGCTCTGTAAGGTCAGACTCTGGCATGGTCCTCCCACATGAAGCACCAGGGCTTTTGGCTAAAAGCATTTTAGCCATGAGCCTTTCTGAAAGCAGCACCCTGGGAAGGCCAAAAGCCACTCGCTTTGGGCACTGGTGTGCAGTCCAAGCAAGGTTCAAGCTTTGCAGGGAGGGTGTTTCTCTCAGAGCACACTTCTGATTTCCTCTCCAGGGGAACCTCTGCGGCTTCAGAAACTGGAAAAATTGATGTCACAAAAGGAGAACATTTCCCTTCCAGGCTTGCCAGGGACAGACAGAGCCTGGAGGCAAAGGGGGGTGGTTGGTGTTGTCACTGCAAAGCAGCTGCCTTGTTCTGCAGTGACACTCAGGGGAGGGGGACACTCGGAGACAGGACACTCTGGGGTGCTGTGTCCCCCACAGCAGCAGACATCTCCCTCCAGGACCCTGAACCACCTCACTGTGGCCAAGCCATGTTTTACCATTGTCTTCAGCCAGCACAGAGTCTGCCCTTGGGGGAGAGGGGCTCCCTCATTCCCCTCTCTCCCCCCTGTTCCCACATGGCCACAGCACAGATGTCCTGGAGAGGGACTTTGTAACAGTTCCCATCCTCCATAGTGGATCCAATCCCTTCCCTCCTTCATCACGAAGGCCAGCCAGGCTCATGGCTAAAGCTCAGCTGAAGGGTCAAGCCATGCCTCAAACAATAAATACAAAAGACAAGCAAGTTTCTCATTTTTGATAAGAATTTTTCGATAACAGCCAAAGAAATGCCAAGACATCTTGTGGGTGCCAGTACAGTTCATGAATTAGCAGCATGCAGATGTCACAGACAAGCACTGTTCAAGGTGGACAGGTGAATACATAAACAAAAAGAACAGAAGTGGTTTGTATTTTTACTAAGCAAAAAGACAAATCTTAAACTGGTTTAAATTGGAAAGATGTTAAGGTCAGATAGACTTAAAAAAATAATAGCAAAAACTTTTTTTTTCCTCTGTGATAACGAAGTGACAATTGCACTGAATTTAGGACTTCTGGGAGATCTTGCAGCATATCCTTTAGGGAAAAAAAGGGATGTCTTGCTCTGATCTAGCAAAGGACAATGCACCTTTAGCAAGTCTTCCTTTGCTTTTCAGAGTGTTTCATTTGCACCTGAAAAGATGTCTGGGGAGTGCACCCTAAGAGACATGCATACCCTAAAGCTACCAAAATAGGAAAAATCCACATTCAGGTGATATTTTGCCCGCAGTTTTCAACAAACGGCACTGCTCCAGGCAGAAGTCGTCATTTTAATACAAGTAACAGCGATGTTTGGCAATGTATAGTTGTAACAGTCTGCTTCATGCAAAAGAGGCACTGTATGGTGAATGAACCAGGCATCTGGGGGGCAGAATGCTGGAAATGTTTCGTTTTGAGTAGTTTTATAGCAATGTAAATAAAGCAATTTAGAATATAATGGTCGGTGTGATACATGAGAAGAGCAAGCGATGTCCCTTGCACAAGGAGTATCCCTGTGTTCCTCTTGCTCACGGTGGTCTCTCAAAGCAGATGGTTTTGGTACTTCAGGACTGCACCATCTGGTTACTTTTAGTTCTGTAACAAAAATAAAGGTGTGTTAAATCATTATTTGGGTTACAGTCGCAGCTGCACAATTGTAGAGCTGAAGTGTTCAGGCAAGAGAAAGAGAAGAAAGAGACACTGGGCCAAAACTATATTAAAGTCAATAAGCATCAAACTTTCCCAGCTGGGGAGAGGTGAGGGGATAAATCTGATGGATGAATGCAGGCAATGGAAGGGATGGATGTAGAAATAGACGGGAGAGATGTCTTGAAAGGAAAAAAAATTGCATATGGACAAGGAAAAGTACTTGAGGGATGGGTGAAAATGGTATGGCCAGAGGAATGGAGGATTTTACTGTTGATAGACGAAAGGGGTATGGATAGACTGCTCCAGAGAGAAGGAGCAGTCATAGCTGATGAACTGATCCAGATGTTTTCTGACAGATGTTTTCAGACCCCCCCCATGCATACTCACTTTTTTTTTCCACATAAGCATCGTCATCAGCACATTAAAAATTATTCCTTTCAGTAAAACTATTTTGAGGCCCAGCTGTGATAAAGACAGTGTGTTCAGGTGTTCATCTGGAAAAAACAGAAAATCAGAGTCACAAGAGCGCTGAGACAGCCTCACTGAGACATCCAGACTTGAAAGCACTTAATTGAGCTGCTCCATTGTGTGACAGAGTCAGCTGGTAGGACAGGAAACTAGACAGGGAGTAGGACTGAGGTTTCATTTCTCACACTGAATAATCACTTAATTATCCAATATGCAAATCTGCCAGCCACCTAACTGGTTTTAAATACTGTGCATTGTGAACCCAGGGTGCTGGAGGCCTCCCTCCTTCTCTCTAAAATTTTTTAAAGATGGGCAGGGGGAAAACTATTTAGATTTTATTCATAGAACACCATTGGATTTGAGTTTTCTGTTAATCTGAAGTTACAAAGCCATTTGTGTTTGAAAATACATTGGTGTATCCTGGAGAAATAGGGAGCTGTCATCAAAAACTCATTTTATGTGTATCATTGAAGATCTTTCAGGGAGCTGAAAGGCTGATCAAATCAGCCATGTTTGTTGATGAGTATTTTCCTGCAATGGTGTTTTAGACAGATTTGCAAAAGCAGAGCTGCTCTGTGAGCAGGGCAAGAGCAGGGACAGGCTCTGCTCTTTGAAGTGGCAGCAACAGCAGATCCTTGGGCTGCAGCACTGCTCCTGCCCCTCCCCAGCCCTGAGCTGGGGCAACGCTGGCTCGGATGCACCAGAGCTTTGGTGCAACCCCGAGCACAGGCAGCAGAAAGCGCCTGCTCAGCTATTGGTTCATCAGGTGTTTGTGCACCCCAAAATAACCCAACTGTTGTGAAGTCAGAGGAGCAGGCAGCAGGGCTGCCTCGCGCCGTACCCGGAGTCACCCTGCGCTGGGCAGCTCGGGGCTGAGCCACAGCGTGTGGGCACTGGCTGCGCTGCTTGCATAAAATCCTCAGCTCGGATCTGGGAGGCTACATTAACCCCGTGACTTCCAGCCTTAATGTTTAAAGCTTGTGGGGCCCTTTTGGAAATTTCCAGTCTGAGCTTTTGCTTCAAAAAGAATTCTGCAAGCAGGGAAAATCAGCAAGAACTTGGGAAGACATTTCCTTGGATCAGGCCAATCTTTTCTCCTAAAATGCTGTGTACATACCTGTCCTGAAATGTAGGGACATCCCTGTAATACAGAGAGCACTGGCACCTGCAGAGAGTAACAATAAATTTGATTAATGACAAAAATGTACGTCTCCAGAAGTCTGTAAAGATATCTCTGCTTAGAAGGACTAAATTAGAGTTTCTGGCCAACAAACCCTCTCATAAACACTCTTTTCTCCTTTTTTCAGGGCAAGCATAAAACATGATCTCAATAAACTTCTGTGTCCCACTGGACAAAGGAATCTCAAGCTTTCTGTCCCCCCACAGTGTGTTTTTAAGATCCCTCTGCTATGACTGTACCGGTCTACTGACCCTTAATCTTGTTTCCACCAAGGAGGAAGGAGAAAGAAAACAGAGGCAATAAGGCAACATTCCTCTCTCTTGTGGGACCCTGGTGGAGCACTGCTTGCCCAGTTGGGAGCTGGGACCCAGTCCCGCTCACACCAACAGCCCAGAGCACCTCCAACCCTGCAGGTCCCCCAGCAATGCCATTACCACTCTCAGGGTCCTCGCCCTCCAGCTCTCCAAAGCCCTCGTGGCTGGCACTGCACTGCATTTCATCTTTCTGGGCCCAGTAGGTTGACACGTAGCTCGATTCCTCGCTCTTCTCAGCGGTTGCCACCTCCACAACAGCTTCTGTGCGCTGCTGGCCCGAGTCGGGATCGAGCTTTTCAGGGGAGTAATCTGTGATAAGGCACATTTCCAAATTCTTGTCATCTTTAGAGGTCAGCCTGTAGACTGAGGGAGATGGAGTAACTTCTGAAAGTGGAGAAAAGAAGAGTCGTTAGGTGAGACTACACACTCATCGTCTTAATATACAGACACTTAAAAATGCAGGTTTTTCCATTTTTGCAGTTGAAAGTTGCCTGATCATTGGGATCTTGTGCTAGGACACCTTTAGAGAACCAAAGCATCTACAGCAGATGATGCAGGGGCTACTTCTATTGACTTTTGTTGTGTGGGAGACACGGTGTGGCCAGGCAGAATTCCTGGAGCATCTCAAACAACTCATGGACATCCACACCCTGGATGTCCATATGTAACCCCACCATTCCTCTCTGTGCCAACTCGAATTCTGCTCTGCAGCCTGGCATGTTGGGATGTGTGTAACATGGAGAGAGCACCTGAGCACCCTGGCCTAGCAGGAGGTGTCCCTGCCCATGGTTGGCACCTGGTCTTTAAGGTCCCTCCCCACCCAAACCATTCTGTGATTTTATGATTTTTGAGAGACCTGAGTACTCCTAGGCCATTCTGCTTTTTCTGCAAATGTTTAGTCACATCCACCAAATGCAAAAGAGCATTTTACCCTGCAGAGAGGGGTTTGAGGCACTAAAGGCTGCAGATCTAAGACACCTGGGGCTCATTACTGTTTTCTTGCTTCAAACTCTGCTAGCAAGTTAGCCAGACTGGGATTTTCCACACATATCAAAACACAACCTGTGGTTAAACCCTTTTTTGCATATTTAACTTTGTAAACTTGTACCCTAAGCATACATTTCTTCTGATTCTATGAGAAGGTGCGTTCCTAAATCTTTGTTCATGGCTAACAGTAAAATGTTCCAGCCACTGCAGTGCTCTCATGATGACTGGGGGAAATATCATTACAGACATACTGTAGCCACAATGCAGATTCGGGGCTCTCAGCAGCCCTGTGGCTGCATTTTCCATTGGCCTTCACAGATTTGAACGAGAGCTTCAGTTCACTCTTATAAAGTGATGAAGTGTTATTGTGTAGGATTGAGAGTTTGGGTTAATCTTTGCTTTCTCCCTGTTCACATGCCTCACTGACAAATATTGTAGAGATACTGAAGACAGCTTAGCTCCCACAAGAAGAAATTTTAATTTTTTCCCATGGGGAAAGTCTAGAAAGTGTCTTAAAATCTTCTTTATCACTGAGATAAATGCTCTTCATCTGTTCAGATGTTGGTGCCAGATGTTGGCACCTTACAGAAATAGCCATACTTCTCTATTAGTATGATCTCAGAAAAAGCTAGTCCACAAAGCCCAAGGGTTTATTCTCTGGCCTGTCTCCTGAACTGCAATTCATCTGTTCTAACTTTGCCCTGACTTTGAAGAACTGGATGAGACTCTTTGCCGACTATGCAGAAATACAGTCTAATGTATGCTGGGACTCCCTCAGCCCCACTCCCCACCTCCCATACTCCCAGTTAGTGTTTGGGAAAGAGGTTTCAGTGATCGTTTGTTAGGGAGAGGAAGGCAGGAGCAGCTAAAAAGCTTGATGATAGATCCCTGTATAAAATGCAGAGGAGCCAGGGTTCATCACTGCCATGGGGTACATGGGAAGGAAAGAGAAGAGGAGGAACTGATGGAGCTGCTCTGCTTCTCTGTCATAACGAGTACTGGGCTTTCTAAAGAGATAAACATCCACCTCTCTCCAAATTAGGGTGTTTTTCTCCCTTTCAATCTGTGCAATGCTTTGATCTTGAACAGATAAAACAATAAAGTCTGTTTTTCACAGGAAGTTTCAGCAGGGCCTGTTTTGCAAAACATCAATTTCCCGTTGTTACTCAGAGCGGGAGCTGCCTCTGCTCTGGGGCTGCAGCCTGGTTCCCGTCACTTCCTTTGTGTGTTTGCACCCTGCTGTGAAAGTCTGCAGATTGTGTTGGTAAACACCAGCTAATATAAGTTATATTTATATAATGGTAAATAACCACAGCACTGTGACCTGGTACTCTGTCTTAATGAGCTGGTGCATGTGCTGGAGGTGCTGTGTATTTATGACCTCTATTTACAGGAAAGAGTGAGAAGTAAATAATGATACTCTGAGCTGTCCATGCTGCCTAATTTCAGCTTTACTGAAGGATGTCTTCCAGGTGGAAGAACAGGAGCTGTTAGATAGCAAACTATCTGAATGTCCAGTCAGACTGCAATTGGTGTGACAGAGTCTGATGCTCTTACCCTTCCTCAGCCCGGGATATGATGTTCTACAGCTGGAGCCAATCTGGAGCTATTGCCCAGCTCCAGGGACTCCCTCCCACACTCATACAGGCTAATCTTGCCCCCAGAGGAGCAACTCCAATGAATTAATGAGCACTTTAGTGATGTTTCCTGTCTGTCCTCCAATGCAGGTTCCAAAAGGTCTACCAGAGGTGCTCTGTGAATTCTGTCAGCCCTGCATGGATGCTGGCATGGCTACAGCAGGACCAGATGGATGCATTTAGGACCAGAACCCTTCCTAGACTTTCTAGACTCTGGAGACACTCAGGTAACAGAGGCAGGTCATAGTCCAGCATTAGCCAAGTCATCCAAAGTGCAGAGACTCTGAGGAGAGATTCAGTGTTTGCAAATGTGAATCTGCTGCTTCACTGACAAGGCTCAGGGATAGTTCTGGTCTCCTCACAAAAAATGTGTTATTGCCTCTGTAATTGTACTTGGGGAAGTCAAACTACCAAAACCATCCAGAATCTTTCTCACAAACCTTTGAAGGGAAAGATTTCCTGCTGAACCAAAACCAGCAGTGAATTAGTAGAGGAAGACACCCAGAATGTGAGGAGAAATCAAGTGTTTGATGGACTAAATAGTTCTCTAGTATCAAACCAAGCCAAATCCTGGGCTTTTAGCACGTGTTCACATTAAGAAAAGAATGAGATGAATTTTTCTTGAATTTCACATTGGGAAGCAATACCCTATTCCTGTTCATATATAGATCTACTCGTGTACCATCTAAACCACAGATGAGAATTACTATGATCTCCTCTGCTGCTCCTTTCAACAATGTTAAGAAAAGATTTTTGGGGGTCAGGAGCAATTCTTCTTATCTAATCCCCTCACAGGTGACTGAGGTGGATTAACCCATCTGTGTCACGGTTTTCTGGAAACAAAAAGACTTGAAGTGGCTGCTCCTGAACCTCCTGAGAGCCTCTGTCATTTTCATAAAATGCTTTTCCATGCTTTTTCTTCCAAAATCAGACTGGGTTTCAATTTTATATGGCAGAGATTTTGTTTCTAGAAAAAAAATCTTAAAATCACACACTGGTTTGGGTTTGAAGGGAGCTTTAAAGGCCATCTGGTTCAATCCTCAATTCAAATGCTTTCAACTAACAAAAAAGAAACTTTCCGAATTAGAGATTAACTCTTAATGTAGACCCAGACAAAAAAAATTCCTTTTGTCTAACGACTAAAACCTCAAAATATTAAAAAGAATCAACCTAAAATCCCTTTCTAAGAAGAGGTGGAAATTATTTTTATGTTGACATCAAAAAGTCGATCTTACACTTGTGGAATCAGACATAGATGTGTAGTTCACACTGAAATGATATCCTTTCCCCATCAGTCTATTTAATGGGTACCTTTAATTAGGTAACTTATTTGGGATTGTATCTTTGTGCTATTTCCAAAAATCACTCTCCTAGCTCCAGTATCCCATGCACCTCAGCTTGAATCATTGCAAATGCTCTAGTCTACGTCACCTGGGACATTGCTTCACAATGCAGTGTGAAACTAAGATTTAAACATGAACCCAGAGGTATCTCTGAGTTTTCCCCCTCTAAACAGCTAAAACCCCGTCACTGTCGGACAGGACTCAGAAGTGAATGATATGCCAACATCATTAACCTGGGACACTGATGATGCTGGCTCATTTCCCACTATTCCCAGTGTCCTTGCTCCATCTTCATGAACATCCTGATGGGAAATAATCCTGGGTTCATTTTCTTTCAGCCTTCACTCCTCCCTGCACTTTTCATCTAGAGCATGGGCTCATTCTCCATGAAGGCAGACCTGTTCAGAAACACTGATCAGAGGACACTGCTCCTGCCCTCACACCTTCATCAGCTGTCCTTCAAATCTTACACACTTGGGTTGAGTTTAAATCTAGTCCCTCTTCCAAACACAAATTTACTGTATCTTTCAGTTTCCCACTCAACAAGAAGCCTCAGTTACCAATGAGAGTAACCATGAATGCCGAGTTTGATTCCCCTTCCAAACACAATCTTTCTACTTCCTGACACTCACGCTGTTGTTGTTACAAATATGGAAGAGGACTTGATTTACAGATTTTAAAACTGAAAGATCATGACATATTCTCTTAGGCTAAGACTTAGAAAATGCAGTTTCTGAGCCCTTAGTCAGAAGAGCCTCCAGTCACCATGCCAGGACTATTAAACCTGTACGAGCATCATCATCCTCTCTTGCTGTTCCCCTCCTGCAGTGGGTCACTGCCACGCCACAGCCAAGCACTCCTTACATTCCAAGACAGCCTCTCTATTCCAACTGGCTTTTGTCAAGGGAAGCTGAAAAGAAGCTGAAATAGACTTCCATGAAAATCCCTAGTCCATCCACCCTATAAACAAATGGGTACCAATCCTGGTGTTAGTACGGAACAGAAAGCTCAAACTTACTTGGGGTGACAACAAGTTTGGTCCCAGTTCCAAATGTGGGTTTCGTGTATCCCTGGTTGGCACACTGGTGTCAACCTCTACAAAAACGTGGACAGGATTTTGCAATGCATGCTGACAGCCAGGTCAACAGACAGTCCAGAGCAGGGATAACTTAAGGTAGCAATGATGAAACATGCTGACTTAAGTATCAAAGTATCAAATAAATCTACTAGGAAATTATCAGGATCAAAACCACAGAGATGAAATTAAAAAATATTCCTTATTCACAGGTTACAATTGTGTGGTGTTATATATTTTGGGGCAATAGAAGGAACAATCTGCTTTTCCATCTGTAACATCACCTAAAATCCCAGTTCACTGAGCTATGCAGTTAGGGCCACAGCCTTTCAATCCAGCTTTTGTCCTGAATATTTACTACCCACTTGCCTTGATCACCAGCAAGGTTCTTTTTCCTAATGTCACCTTATATCCCTCTCCACCCCCCTAACTCAGGAAACCTTTGCAAGGACCCCTTTGGCTTTGGTTATGGTTGTGTCCTTACAGGTTTCAGTGGAACACTGTGCCCCTGTCTAGGAGTTGGAGCTTCCCAGGCACTTGCAGAGTCTGAGCCTGGGAACTCCATTTCTGGGGGATTCCCATCCTGTGTCTCTGCTGTGCAGTGCCCAGAGCACTGGGAAGGGTCCTGCAGCTGCCACAGCTCGGCAAACCTGCAAGTCCCAGGCACAAACAGAACCCACAGAACCCACTGTCAGTCCTGATGGATAATACAGTGTCTGTGCCTCAGACAATCCAGTTAAAAGGCAGTCAACCCCCATTCCAACACTGATATTAAAAATGTTATAGTGCAATGTTCCTGGGTGGGATTCTGATACAAGCAAAGACCAGCTAAAATGGTGATAACCACCCTAAATGGATATTTTTTAAATCACAGAACCACAGAGTGGTTTCGGTTGGAAGGGAACTTTAAAGGTCATCTAGGTCAACTCTCTTGCAATGACCAGGGAAAACTTCACCTAGGTAAGATTGCTCAGAGCCTCATCCAACCTGACCTTAAATGTTTCCAGGAATGAGGCATGCACCACCTCTCTGGGCAACCTGTGCTGGTGTTTCACCACTCTCATAGTAAAAGAGTTTATTCTTTAACTCCAGTTTGAATGTACCCTCTTTTAGTTTAAAACCATTACTCTGTCCTGTCACTACAGGTTGTTTTAAAAACTGAGTCTCCATCTTTCTTACAAGTCTGAAAGTACTTTTAAGTACGGAAAGGCTGAAATAAGGTCTCTCTGGAGCCTTGTCAGGCTAAAGAATCCCATCCCTCTCAGCCTGTCCTCACAGGAGAGCTGCTCCATCCCTCTGAGCATTTTTGTGTCCCTCCTCTTCATCCACTCCAACAGGTCTGCGTCTTTCCTGGGCTGGGACCCCAGAGGTGGACACAGCTCTGCAGGTGGGGCCTCACTAGAGCAGAGCAGAGGAGGGGAATCACTTCCCTCAAGCTCCTGCTGGGAATGCAGCCCAGGATGGAGTTGGCTTTCTGGACTGTGCGTGCACATCGCTGGCTCTTGGCTGGCAATGTGAATATTATAAATATCCTTGGGTTTCAATGCATCTCCATCTAACTTATATAAACCACAACTTTTCTTGAGGCCATTGGAAGTGGCACGGAGAGATCCTCGGGGAAGAACAAATCTGCATGAGTGACTTGGCAGAAGAGCAGAACCAGGCTTTGTCTTAGCTGATCCCAGGAGGAGCACTGAAAGGATGTTCCTGCCAGCTTGGACAGCTGCCCTGAGCTAAATCCCACTGCTTGAGGTGGGCTGTGATGCCTTTGACAGCTGCCATTCCCCAGATCTTGGTGTGTATCAACAAACTGGCAAATTAATAAAAAAAAATCAAGATAAATATACCTGGCAAAACAGAAAGTCTCGTCCCAGATCCAAATGCGAGTTTGTAATTACTTCCATAGCCACACAATAGCACAGGCCTCTACAATATCCAGAGCAGTACTGAATGGAGCCTCCAGCAATTAAATACTCCACCAAAAGAAATCCTATTTATCGCTATGAACAGACAGATCAATTTATCTAGGACTTTTCCTCCTACTGACTTCCTTTTCACGTGGTATTTAGCACCTTTCGCACTCCCAAAAACCCTTTCCTTAATATTCATCTCACTCATATTTGTCCTATTGCTTCCAGAAAGCCACCTGCACCACAAACTCTATTCTTCATCTTCTTCCTCATGTATTTATTCTGCCAGTCAGATTCCTCTCTCAAAAATCAGTTTATTTGCTGTTACCTCACAGCTCACCCAGGGACCGATGGTGCAGTGAAACCTCCATCATCCCATCCTCTTGGATTCGCCATCTGAATTAGTCAGGAGTTATTCCAGAGCAAACTCGCCATTTAATTTCTCAGTAGAAAGTTCTTTTTGGTGTGCAGGTTCTTTGTGGCAGGGAGATCATTGCTCATTCTGCCACTAAACCCTGAGGTTCCAGGATGCATTAGGGAAGTTCCTACAATGTGACCAGAGCAAGATCTGGAGCAGTTGCACCCAGATATGACCATAATGGTAGATCTGGAGACCTGTACCTGAACTCAGGCAGAGCTTTGATTTATAACTCCTTTACCTTGCTGATGGCTCCTTTTAAACTTGAGATTCTCATGTCTCTCAGATGTTTTTGAACTGGGTCAGGAGGATCATTTGAAATAAGAGAATTTTCCTCAGAGGCTTTCAGAATGAATTCTTTCCTTATATATTGCTGTGTTTTTAAACTTTCAGAATAAAGTCATGCTGAAATTATCTCAACAATCGCTACTATCTTAAGAAATGGAAATACTACTTTTCAAGAGTTAACCCAAACAATTTAGATATTAAACAATCCTAAATAGATTTGTAAGAAATTTGGAAAATTTGATACATTTACAAAAAGTATTGATATATCTTAATTTGTTTGCCTTTTACAAAGAGTTTCAGACAAGAGAAGAGGTGTGGAGGCTTGGGGGAATTTTTTTTCATAATCTGTGGCAGCAACAGTCAAAGCACATTCTTTTTTTCATTCCTTTTTGTTCAGAAAAATTGTTTTGTGGTAAGGGTCACCCTTCCATCCTTCCACCAAAGCCATTCAGTAATTGACTTTGCTTCTTGCCCTCTTTCCCCTCTGTCCATATATCTATCCCACCCTCAGTTTCAAGGCTGATCATGCTGTTCTCCACCATTTTCAGATCCTCCCTGAAGCTCCAAGCTTCACCTGGGTGTTGAAGGGCAAGGGAAATGCCCAGGGATCAACACCCTCTGGCTGTGATACAAACTCGGTGTCATTCTCCAGGCTAAGCTCCTTGAGCTTCCTCACTGCCCTGTGTTTGTATAATGACAGAAACCCATCCCCCAAGGTTACAGCTCAAGGACCTCTAAAGCACAGACCCAATTTTTGTGTTCACATAAAATTATGAGTCTGGTTATCTCCAACTATTTGTATCCACATACTAGAAAAGTCCTTTTTACCTACTACAGCTCTATGAAACCAGTCTCACCCCTCTGCATTTCACCATCTCCCTTTGCTTCTCCTCTGCTTGAGGAATCTGATTTAAGATTTCCTACTGACTTTCCAAGAAAAATCCTCTTGCACATGTAAAACTCCTGCTGTGGCTGGTTCATCCTCAGCAGTGGGGAGGGGAGAAT
This sequence comes from Ptilonorhynchus violaceus, assembly GCA_013397565.1. Lineage (NCBI taxonomy): Eukaryota > Metazoa > Chordata > Aves > Passeriformes > Ptilonorhynchidae > Ptilonorhynchus > Ptilonorhynchus violaceus. The sequence goes on from VZRJ01000964.1 coordinate 103,846, forward strand.
ATTCATGCAGCCACGGAAATCACTTGCTCTTAATACCAGTTGAAATTTTCTAGTCCTGTTGCTAATATATTATGAGGTGGCAAAATAGGCAAACTAACTTTTAAACTGAAGGAAGTACTGCCAAGAGGAATTCCATCTGGGAATTCAGACATACCTGGAGAAACCATGAGTTTGGTTCCAGCTCCAAACGTGAGTTTGCCATAACTGCCAGTATTGCACTGTGACACAATGCTTTGCAAAATGCTGCACTGGGATGGACGTTTGCTGGATGAAGACTGGAGAACAGGGCAGTGCAGGATTTTATTGGGAGCAGCTGACCAACATCACTGGCTGCCACCTCAGCATAAACAAACGCTTCCTTCAGCCACGTTCCTGTGCCTGGCTAATTCATCCTCTGTGGATTCTGTCCTCTGTCCCCATGCAGCAGCAGCATCTGCCCATCCCTATGTGCATACACAACTTCCCAGACTGCCTTTAGAGCCTCTTGACTGCTGCTGTTGAGTCTCACCAGCCTGTGTCACCCTTCTGCTCTCTTCTCATGCAATGTCCACCCTCCTTTGCAGTTTGTGTTGAATCACTCATACTTAGAATCAGCAACATAGAATTGTTTAGGTTGGAAAAGCCCTCTAAGACCATCAAGTCCAACCCATAACCCAGCAGTGCCATGCTCACATCTAAACCATGTAACTTAGCCAGGAGTGTCCAAACACATCCTTCCAGTCCCCACAACTCACAGGAAAACTCCCCAGCTCCTGTCATTCCCATCTCTGCTCTGTGGATGGACCATTGCTCCTGTTCTACAGCTCCCAGCAGATACAGCACCAACATAGACATCACTGCTATTCCTTCTTGCCAACAGCTTGAACTGCGTTTTGCTACTCTTCTGCAAACATTAACCCTGGCTTTGACTGCATCGAAGTTTTCCACTGGATCCAGTGTCCCAAATCTCAGAAATCTTACTTTTTCTTAGACATCCCTGCTCTTGCATTTCACTTATTTGTGAAATTTGTCACCTTTCCCATGCTTCTTTTCCCCATCATGGACAAATTCCTAGTGCAGACTGGTTAAGCAGAAAGTCTACCACTTCTTTCCCAGGAATACCAAAACTACCCCAAACTGCTCCACAAAGCCACTGCACTGTTATTTCTGCAGCTGCACTACAACATTGTCTCTGTTGAGTCCCCCTTGGCTCACAGGAGACACAACTCACCTGGGGCAATGACAAGTCTGGTTCCACTCCCCCAGGTCAGCTTTCCCCAGCCTCCAGAAGCAGCACTGTGAGACAGCTCCTTACAAAATGGGGCTCTTCCTGCTGTGCCCCCTCAGGGGCTGTTGGAGGGCTGGGATACATTCAATCCTGGACCTGGCCCTGAAGGAGGCTGTGAATACCCACACAGAGATCTACAGGTCTCCTCTGGTTTCTCTTTGCCAAAACCATATTTCTCTGTTCAAATCCCTGGGAATAACTGCATTTGATTACGGACATTAAATGTTCCATCTCAGAGATGAGAAGAACCTACCCACCTTCCTAGCAGTCCAAATTTCTAGCTACAGGAGGCATCATTGCAAAGCCAGAGGTATTCCCCCATTTAAATCCTTGCTCTCCATTTCAGCGGGGCAATTCCTTGAATTGCCAAGCCACAGCACAGCCCCAGGACAGAATATTTGGGTGAGATTGCAACACTCAGGAAGCGACCCATATACTTGGCAAGATGGTGCCTTGAGTCCCTGAGCCAAAGGGGAGTTGGAGCTGTGGTGACAACAGCAGAGCAGAGACACAGAGTTGGCCTTTCCACAGTCACTCACAGGCACTGAGCACAAGTCAATCAATCTCTGTCTCTCTCTGAAATCTCCCCTCTGTTCCTCTGGATTGCTGGGCTATCACCGTGTCCTTACCATGTCCATGGCACATTTTCTAAAGAGCAAATCCTCCTCCTGGAAATGCCTCCAGGCACAGGAGTCTCTTAGAAAAAGTATCCTGATGTTGTAACAGAGCAAAAGGCAGGGGCACAAGTGGGAAAACCAAATCCAAAGGACA
>VZRJ01000965.1:0-49534 GCA_013397565.1 Ptilonorhynchus violaceus
AGGGCCGGGGCTGCCCCGGTGTTCTGGGTTTGCGTGGCCGGGACACCCGCGGACCGTCCGAGCGTCCCGTCGGCAGAGCCGGGCAGAGCCGGGCGGGCGGTCCCCGCAGCCGTCCCGGGGGGTGCCGCAGGCACGCGAAATGCACCGGGCAGACGAAACCTGGCCTCGAAACCTGGCCTCGTCTTTGCAACGTTTTTGTTGCTTCTTGTAATTGGACGACACTGCCCCGTAGGTAGATCCACTTAACGGTGTTGAAATGTTGTTATTTTTAAATTTATATTGGGTTTATACCCTTGTGTAATAGTTAGTGAGTGGGGTTATGACACAGTATTTCGAAAAGGTCACTTGTTTGCAGGTAAAAAAATCTGCTCAAGGCACTAAATACAATGTGAAATGCTTTAAAATGTATCATATGTGCTCAGTATGTGGTATTGATCAACACATCAAAACCAAACCTGCTTTTTTTTGCATAAAATAATTATGGAATTGCTGGAATTTCCACTGAAATAAGGATCTTTTTTTGTCTCAAATGTCAGCACTGAAGTTTTCCTGCAAGTTGCAAGGATCCTTGCAGGAAAGGATCCAGTTTTTTTTTTAGCACTCTGGTCACTGATTGTGTGATTGATGTGATTTTAAGTATTGTGGTCATTAATTTTGTGTTCAGGCAATCTTCACTTTGTACTAAAATGGTGTAAAACCCCCAAGCATTAATCATGAAAACATAAAGTGAGCAATAAAAAGTAGTGCATATTAAAGGGAAAAAAAGAAAATGGGAGAAGCTTACTCCATTATATGGGGCCACATGTAGTGTATGTTAGTCCTTCTGTCCAACAGGAAGGACTGTTCCTGAAGACCCATAAATGAGTGGCACTGTTCACCCACAAAGCTTCACTAGTGTGTCCTGTGGAGGCCTTTTATGATGGTACCAGCACCACAGACTAATACAAACAGGAGAAACAAAGAGGAACTTTCCTGCCCATGCGCAGAAACCTGGGAGACTGGAAATAACAAATCGTTTTTACAACAGTGAAAATCAGCCCAGTAAAATTTTAGCTACATTTATCAACCATTTATTGGTTTTCAATTTGCTTAGATTGGGACAGGCTTAAGAAACCCAGGCAGGTCCCTCCATGATTCTTCTGAGATATAGTCTAACAGGTAAAGGCCTTTCATGCTTCTCCTTCCTATGGCCTGCTTATTCTAGGAAAAGCACATGGCCTAAATATCCTTGTGCCATCCCAGTTTCTGCCTGGTTTAAGATTTCTGGGGCTCTTTGCAACCTTTGTGAATTAGAACAGCATCAATGTTTGCTAAATTTAGCATGAGGTAAGTTTTGGCCCTATACCAAAGTAACCTGGGATTGTGACAGCTTCTCTGAGATTTAAACTAACCTTTTTTTCTTCAAATCAATATAAATAGTGAAAAGTGGAGTGGAGAGTAAGGGGTTTGGAATGTAGTTCGTTTGGGGTTTGATTTTTTATTTTTTATTTATAATTTATTATTAAAACTTAATTGGCTTGAAAATTCCTGTGGCAAATAAAGTTCCCAATTGGATTTAGAAAGAAGTTACCAAAAACTGCATGGTGCAAGCAGCGAGAAACAGCACTGTTAATAGCGTGGTCATATGAAGAGGCCCTGAAGTCGTTTTTGGGTATGAACATCCACTGCTTTGAACAAGTTAACACTACAGACCAATCTGTGATGACTTTAAACTTGTATCCGTTCCCTTTCAATAATGGCTTGTAAAGTCACTTTCTACAGCCCATCCAGCCAGGTAATCAGAGGGAGTTACCGAGTACCGTTTCCATGCCTTGCTGTGCAGGTACGAAGGAGGTGGCGTTCATCTCGGCCGTGACGGCGGCGGGGCTCGTGCACTCGGTGACGCGGTCGTGCAGTGCGGGGAACATGACCGAGTGCTCCTGCGACGTCACCCTGCGGCACGGCGGCTCGGCCAGCGAGGGCTGGCACTGGGGTGGCTGCTCTGACGACATTCACTATGGAATGGCCTTCAGCAGAAGGTTCCTGGACGTGCCTTTAAAGAACGTAACGGGCAAGAGCAGGAGCGGACTGGTGGTGATGAACCTGCACAACAATGAGGCTGGGAGGCAGGTAGGTGACATTCAGATGTGGCAGCAACTGCTTGATCACCTTCACTGACAAAATGGCATGAACCAGAGAAGTCTAGTCCTTGACTGCAGGTATTCATGGGGCCAGTGGCAGGAACAGCACTAACACTACCAAAGAAAGCATGTACATACTCAGAATCAGAGCTGGTTTTAACTAACTAATCTCTGTAGGTTAAAATAAAATCCACAAAATGAGTAATAGATCTGCTGTGCTTAAACAGTAAATTTATCTTAACTAGATATTTGATACTCTGTAGCAAACTTGAAATAGTCCTCTTATCAGCATAATACTAGTTTTTTCACTCATTATTCTGTTACTGTCATGGCCCGCAGTTTTAATTCTCTCTAATACTGAGTGAGAAGGCCAACTGGAGGCCTCATTACTTATCCACAGTCTGCAGTCCACACCTGAGAGTGCAAGTCTAACATTGTTCAGAGAGGAAATCAAGAGTTAATATTTTCTTTAAAAGTATAGAATAGAAATGACACCTCCAAAGTACCTCATTGGTTAGGAAATGCATCAAAGAAGTGAGAGGAGACTGGTTTTGGATTCGGTTTTCTTCAGCCTAAAAAACTTCAAACCCAGGGTTGCAGAGGGAATGTGTGTGTTTGGGTGTGTGACACTGGATTCTCCTTCCTGTCCCGCAGAGGATTTAAAATGGGGGCAGAAATAGCCTATACAGCGATATGTGAGCCTGTGATCTAGTTCTTGGATCTTACATCTGGAATGGCAGAGACTTGGATTCTGGTTCTTCCTTTAAAATTACTTTCTCTGCTTTACCTTGAAGTTTTTAACTTCATCTTTAATGGCTCTCTCTGGGCCCGTAATACTTTAAATCTGTTCTGCTCAGTGACACATCTTTCACTAAAGAAAAAAAAAAGAAAGGGAAAACCTCTGTTTTGACTACTCCATTGCAACTCAGTAATTTTCTGTAGCCAGAAGCCGCATCAGTGGGTTTTACTGAAACCAACTTTCTTATCTGCCATAGACAAGGAGTATCCATAGTAAGCCATCATAAGAGCCATGGTGGTATAATTGAAAATTATTTTAATTCAAAGTAATTTTTACAGGTAGTATGTGTTATTTCATTTAAGCTATGTAGTTGGAAAAGCAGAAAATCTTTCAGGTCCCTTCCAACCCAAACCATTCTATGATTCTATGGTACTATGACATAGACTCTTTTCATAACTGAAGTAGATGAAGCAAACTTTAAACCTAAGTAAATGCTGAGAACAGTTACTGGGAGTTTAATTAGATGCCGGTCAGCTAAATCATCTCCAAGGAAAGGTGATTTGTATCTTGTAGTAGGAGATATTAATAAGAGGAACAGAAGATTAATTGATTATTTCCTTAAGAAAACAGCAAAGGGTTGTTTAGCATGTTTGTAGAGAGAGATAGTTAAGGAAGAAGTATATAGTCAGCTTCTGTGCATAAATATTTTGTAATTTAATGGCAAACTGTAGGATAATGCAAATATTTTGATCACTATCCAGAACGAAAAAGAATGTTTATTGTTGGTACTTGGTATTTCTAGCAGCAACATGATCTGAAGTAAAGTTTAGCATAACTCTTCCTTTTTGTATTTTCAAATCCTTAACTGGGAGATTCTGGAAAATGTTGACCTTCATGTTTTGGGGCTTACAAGAAGGATGTTTTGATACCTTATGACTTCTTGTAACAAATACTATCATGTTCTTGGTTTGGTGTCTTGCAAGAGCAGTCTTCCAGGAACAATACTGCTGTGTTTGTTTGGAGTTAGTAACAGAACTGGTATGTGCAGAATTCTCTCATTTCTCTCCTGTTTCAGTACAAAATGTTATTTTACACTTCCACATGTCATAGTTATCAACATATATAAATTTTAAAACTGTGAGTATCTTTTGATACTTGCTCAGAATGACACATCTATCCACTAGGTTTCTGTAACAGTGCTCCTCTGAAGCTCTTGATGAAATTTTATTTTGTAGGGAGAATCCTCTCAGTATTTCCTGAATAACTGAACAGATTCACCATATGAATCTAAAGTGTGAAAAGGAACACTGATTTTGGAGTCAGTCTGGAAGTCATGCTCCCAGTAACTCTGCATCTCAGTCACTGTGCACTGTTGAGACACAGGTGTGTGCTGCAGTTGTGTCCCACCAGAAGGCTGTGTTGGCTCTATAGGCACCATCTTAGGTTTGCTTGCAACATCAGAAGATGCCTAGTCCCTAAATTTTGCCAGCTGTTCAACTATGGGAGTTTTTCATTGAAGTTCACATGACAGACTGAGATCCAGTAGCATGTTCTGTGATCAGACAAAGCAAGATGTCACCTCCCTGTGCTGTCAACCCAAAATATGTTGGAGACCAACCTGAAAACTTGCCCATCCTAGCAGCTGAGAAGCAATAGCCCAGGTTCATTCTCAGTTGTAATGACACCATTAATCATTCTAAACCATAGTGCATCAAAGCTTCATGTGAGAATACTGACCCACCCAGAATAAAAACCACAAGTGCTTGTAAATGCTATGGACATTCTCATGCTTCCACACTGAATCACTTTTGTAGTTCTTGCATTCATCTAATCTGATACACTGCTAATATATGCTGCATTTTTATACTTTGATATCAAAGACTTCCATATCAGTTTCTGCTCCTGTTTAGAAACTCCGTCTTTCTCTATTTTTGTTTAATTCATCCTTATGGAAAGTCTTTGAGTGTCCTCTGCTGGGCTACTTGCCCACGTGGAGGTAACTCACCCTTAGCATCTAGCAGACATGTCCAGAGCTTCCTCTTGACAATTTCTGGATCCTTCTGCTCTTAGTAAGTACCTTATCATACTGCAGTGAAAACAAAGATTACATCTGTAACCTTATAAATCTAGTAGCACAATATGATTTAAAACTACTTTGAAATTCTAGTTACTTGATATAAACAACTAATCATTCAAAATTGGAAAAATACTATTAAATCCTCTCTTTTTAAATTGAGTGTAAAATTTATCTTTTGATATTGTGTTTCTCTTTTATTTCACGTTTTTATTAGGTCATCTGTCTTTTGACAGACTTTTTGTCCTTGGATCTTAAATTCTCATCTGCCTCAATTGCTGTTACATCTTAATGATTAATATTCTGACTACCAGTGATTTCCTTATTGACAGATTCTTGAGATATGAGCACAAGGTCAAATCTGTCTATTAAAGAGAAACTAGTCTATGTAGAAGAGATGATAAGTAGCTACCAGAATTAACTAGCAGTTGATTTGCTGCTGCAAGAGTCTGTGTGTGCTCTGGGGTGAGAGTTTGCTTGTTGCAATGTTCTTATTTCTTCCAGTAGTACAAAAAAATCTCCAATCCCAAAAGCAGCCCACTGTGTGTGGAAGTACCTCCTGTACAGGTGCATCTCTTCTCCAGGTTTAGTTTGCAAAGGCTAATGGCTGTTCTAGGTCAGGGCATACACCTGCTCTTTCTCACCAATGTTTTTTGCGAATGCCTCATGTATTTGGCTTCCACAGTAACCTCCACCAACAAATAAGTCATGTTTATTCACCAAAGATGTGACTCCAAGCAAACACTTTAGTCATGTGTCTTTTTAATGTTTGTAGAGTTATATGCAAGTGACAATTCAGGCTTGTGTCAATACCTTTGGGGCAGAATGTGCCAGGAGGCCTCAGTGCCCACTGAAATCAATGGAGTAACCATGCTGGACTCCCAAACTTCAGTGACTGCAGTCACCATGATGAAAAGTCCCAGTTTAGCACATAGGTTAGAAATAGCTCATTTGATTTGCCCCATGCCCTGTGGTTTAGGAACTTTGAGGATGGCATTTGTGCTGCCTGAGCTACCAATATGGAATCTGGGACTTGAGTTTATTTCCAGTCCTGCACAGGGCCAGCGGGGCTCAGCAGGATTTCAGGTCTCAGATCTCACTGCAGAATCAAGGCTTAGGAACAGGCACAAATGAAACTACTTCCTCAGGGGAGACCAGAGGAGGGTGTTAGATTTGTCTTCTGTTTTTTTAGTTCAGTTTGAGAAAGACATAGATTGACAGCAGTTAATATCTGTGGAGGCTGTGGGACAAGTGAAGGTTTAGGATGAAAATTGATAAACATCATGTAGTTGGGGGGTTGGGGGTTTTTTGTGTTCCCCATGTTTTGGTAAATAGTGGTTCCTCCAACGAGGATTAATTTGAATATGTATTGGCCTTGGTGCATGGCAAGTTTCAAGACAAACTTACTATGTGTTAATTTAAAATCCACACTTACTGTTAAATTTCATAACTGCTTTGATTGTGGAAACTAAATATGGTGGGAGGGTTAGTAAAATGGAAGATGGCAATGTGGGCTTTCCACACTATTAACCAGTGGCCCATGTAAGTCTACAGGATGGCTCCAGAAGGGACATTATCAGAAACATAAAACAAACCAAAAATTATGATACCTTGTCCTTGTGCTGTATCTGAACATGTGTGATTTTTCAGTGCCTTTTTCAAACTCTAGTATTAGAGTTGTCACAAGACTAATTGTATGATTTTATACTATGACTATTAGATATTAGAGAAGGAATTGTCTGCTGAGTATTTGAGTCACAGTCTCAGATAAAGGAAGTTACTCCTTGTTTACAGATTCCAGTTATTTGAGGCTTGATCTCCTATAAACTGAGCCAAAATTGTTGTGTGTTACAAAAGCTTACCACGGGCTTCAGATTCCCATTGCTGGTCAGACAGTTAATGTTCAGCCCAGCCCTTGCTTCTGCATGGGCATGGAAAAATAACTCATCTAGGAATATTTTAGTGTTGGCAATAACTGTGGAAGCTTTGCTAAAACGTTAACAATTATAAAATAAATATGAATGCAACTATCTAATTGTGTTAAATAGATCCATTATGAAACTGGAAACACTAGAAACCCATACTAGTGTTTGGTATGCCTAAATTAAAAGAACAGGCCTTAACACTACAAGTGAGAAGCACCTGAGATTTACTCCAGAATACCTGAACTGAAGATACCTCTGCTAAGCCATCATGGGTCCTTTGATAGACTTTCTGTGAAGCTCAGAGATGTGGGCATGCTCCTGCTCTTCCAACAGCCTGCCCTGGGGTGCTTCCAGGCCATGCTGTTCCAGGTGCTGAGCCACACTGGTTGCCCAGGCACTGTTGTGTGACCTCAGCAATTCCCGTGGCCTTAGTTACCAACTGGGTTGTGAATGTTTAGTAATCTTAATGGTAGCTGCAAAGCTGCCTTAAAAGGCAACATAACTGGGCACTTACGTGCTCAGTGTCTTCCAGCACAGGAAGGTGCCATGACCTGCCCTACGCCTGCTTTCCCCTTCTGCTAATCCCCACTAGAGCCTTTTGCCCACGAGAGCTTTTTGCATTGCAGCAGTTGGACGAGCGACAGAGGACATGTCATTTCAGGTATTTAGGATCCTCCAGAATGAAAAGCCATCCAGAAATCACAGTTTTCATTGTTGTGATTCGGTATTGCTACATTATGGCCATTGCAAACTGCAAATGAAGAGCACTTCTGAAGATCATGCTTCTCATAGTGGGGGTCCAGGATTGGAAACCTGGTTCCTAACGTGTGCTCTGACCTCCCTGTTAGTGAAATGGCAGTGGCAGCTGTAATATTAAATACTTTGAGACTGCTGTGTTACTGATGTCAGGCAGCATTCCTAATGAATGAAAGACCACATCCAAATGTTGTTCTCCCTTTACTTTCAGGCTGTAGCAAAGCTGATGTCTGTGGATTGTCGTTGTCACGGTGTTTCTGGGTCCTGTGCTGTGAAAACTTGTTGGAAAACAATGTCCTCCTTTGAAAAGATTGGCCGGTTTTTAAAGGATAAGTATGAAAACAGCATACAAATATCAGACAGACTGAAAAAAAAGCTACGCAGGAAAGAAAAAAGCCAGAGAAAAATACCAATTGGGAAAGAGGACCTGCTGTATGTGAACAAATCACCCAATTATTGTGTCGAAGACCAAAAGTTGGGGATCCCTGGAACCCAGGGAAGAGAATGTAACCGCACCTCACAGGGACCTGATGGCTGTAACCTCCTGTGCTGTGGGCGCGGGTACAACACTCACGTTGTCAGGCACGTGGAAAGGTGCGAGTGCAAGTTCGTCTGGTGCTGCTACGTGCGCTGCAGGAGGTGTGAGACCATGACCGACGTGCACACCTGCAAGTAAGATGAAGTACAGGAAACAGGGCCAAACCATCCTGCCCTGTTTGGTGCACACAGCTGCTGCACGGGCATCAATCAGTGTTACCCTGTGGGATTTCAGAGGGATCAGCCTCAGGGGGAACAGGTACTGCCAGAAAACGGGTAGTCCAAGCATGCGGCGACTGAAAGGATAACTGAGGAAACATCAGATTGCACATAGGGACAGCTTAAACAGCAAAAAAGGACTCCTGATGACACATTTGAATATGTTACTCCGTGAGCAGGGACAGATGCTAAACTTTTCAAGTCTTTAATAGCCACAGTGTCCTGAAGATCCATGTGGTGGGTAGGTACAGTGGAGAAATCTCAACATCTCATTAGCCAGAGACTGAAGAGTTTGTAAGACACATTAGATATAGTCCTTATGTCTGTGCTTTTAAAACTGGGACTAGATGGATCCACTAGATGGTTCGTTTCTGCAGACTTCAGAAAAAACCACAAAGATAGGGTAAGAGTTCAGCTGCTGAGCACGAAGCGTTTGCTTTGCAGCCATTTGGAAAACTGCCTTCTGTGTGATGTGCAGGAAAGTGTCTGGTACCGAGAAACGTGTGTCACTGCAGAAAGCTCAGCACTGTCTGTGTGGAAAAGGAGGGTCAGGCTGTGCCCAGGGGAGAGAGGCAGGAGCACAGCTTGGTGAATGTGGACGGGGTACCAAACAGCAACCTTGGGATTTTTTTACAGGTTGTCCTTCAAATGCACAAGAGACAGGTCTGAAGAAGGACAGAAATACAGTTCGATATTTGAAGGAAATAAGATGCCTTGCAGGCATTTCCTCAGTATCTGAGCGCACGTTTTGCAAGTCAGCTGGTCGTCACCCCACTGTTGAATTCTATGCAATAACCACCCACCTTCAACCATCTCACTGGTGGTTCATCACTATTTTCAAAATTAACCATATGAGATTTAGCCCAAAGAAATCTCCCATAAAGCAAAGGATTTTTTTAAATCATGCTTTCTTTATAGAGACAGCAGCTAGAATTTTTCATTATGTTGCATCCTCAGTAAGTTCAATGCACAATATAATTTATGGATTGGCTCACACCAGTAAAATATTTAAACTGTTAATGATAACATTTTCTCTGCCTCCATATGTTGGCTCGATTTTATTTTACATCTGTGAAAGGTTGTTTATGTTTATGCAATGATTTAATGCCTGGCTTAAAAAGCATCACGTGAAAGGATTACTGTTGTTTAATTGTGCAAAGACCTATTTTTGATAAGACAAGAAAGTTTATATTTTGTAAATATTTAAATTATGCAAGTTATGTAAAATGTTTCCCAAACATAAGTGGTAAGACTACAGCCCTTGATATTTGTTGGTTAGATATTTGTTAATATTGTAGTAGCCTTTAATTGATTTTTATTTGCATGTGCTGGGGGAAATTGGTCAGAGAACTGCATAAATATTGGGGTTTTTACCATCAGGGTGGCTATAATTATTGCAGTTAATACACACTGATGAGAAACACTTACTATGATTTTCTAAATGATCAGTTAATTAGTATTCTGTATACTTTCTTTTTTATTATTGTCTCAAGTGCATTTTACAAACACTGAAATCCCAGCTCCAGCAGTAAGTACTCCCACTGACATCAAGGGAACTTGGAAGGATTTGCAATCCCTTAACTTCTTCCATACTAACTGTTTTTAGAAAGAAATCATCTTGGACAGTTTGGCTGAGGCTTTCAAAGTTACTTTGAAGAATTCATTTCCTAGTTGTCAATTATTTTCCCAGGAAAGATGGTGACCAGATTCCAAACTGTCACTCTTTATTGGATGTGTAGGTCAGGAAGAAGGAAACAAAATCTTCTGTGTTGTGGTATTTCATTGCCTTATGTGGATTATCTGAGGAACAGCAGTTCAGCAATAATGAAGTCCTTTATCTGCTGGTTCTTTTCAGACCTTTGCTCCACATTTGGCCAGTCTGTCTCCATTGGCCTGACCCAATTACTATCTTGAGACCACAAAATCTGCTGTCTGTGGGAATGGTGCTCAGCATGCCAGTCACTGTCACAGGAGGATTCAACACCCTCTCTGTGAAAACTTTGTGGTGGAAGACCCTGAAGAGACAGTTGTGACCCCAGGTTGTTTCAATATTCCAGCAGTGAAAGTAAAGCCACAGGTTCTTCAGGCTATGCACCGGACCTATTGGCAGCACGGATGGGAGATGATACTGGTCGCTGTTGATATGAAGGGGTGGTAGAGATCACCTCTCTCTTTTTATTCTGCCCCATGTCAAATTGCTGTCAGAGGCAAGTGCCTTGGTGCCCTACATGAGCCTTCTCCTAGCGGTACTGAGTTCAGTGTTGAGATGACTACTGTTTTGTTATATGGGACTCCAGTTCATGGGAACTCATTCAGTGTGAAGACCAGAATCTTCTATTGAAGCAGTCCTGACCAGCCTTTCAAAACAGCTTAGCTTTTATCAGACCTAAAGGTTCTTCCATGCCTGATCTGTAAAGTACAGAAAATCACCAATATACTCCTCAGCACACCTTTACTTCTGGCAGAGTAGGAAATGGGGAGTAAATAATCCTGGACTTCTGGGCCTGAGGTCAGCTTCAGGGATTTTCCCAGGAGGAGGAAATCTCAGAAGGCTGCTTCTGTGGGTTTGAAGGGGAAGGGCACTGACATCAGCATCGCACAGAGACGTGGGGCAGCTGTGATGCAGCCACTGCAGTCAGGGTGTCTCTTGCCTGCTTGGCTATCCAGTGTTGGATGCTGCATTATTTTTGACAATCATCGAGTTAAAAAGCAAAAACAGAACCATTTTGTTCTTAAGTGTTGTTAACAAAAATTGTTTTCCTGGTTTTCTTGGGGGGAAGAGTATACTTTTCAAAGAATGTCAAAATACAATGAAGAGAAGAGTTAACAGGGTTTATGAAAACTTCAATGGCTGAGCAAACAAGCTAACAGGTTTGGAGCTTCATTGGCAGCAAAAGAATCCATCTTGCCTCTGGGAAGCTGAGGGAGAATTTGATGGCATGTGCTGTTATGCTTTCTGCACTGGGGGTAGAGCACTCATGAGACCAAGCACGCACAGTCTGAGGGGCTGCTGCTCACTCACCTGCTATGCTAATGTTGGGGGCTTGGAGGAGGAAGCAGAAGCAAAGTTGAGTGCACTGGGGAGACTGAAGCATGAGCTCCTTTATTTACCTATCTCAGTTTAAATTGTTGTTTTAAGTTAAGCTCCATTGTAACCTACTTCATTTACATCCATAAAACTAGTTCTGGATGGGCACTATATGTAAAAGCAGTTCTGGACAGGATCTGGATATGAACATTGTTTTGTAGTAGCATCAGGGTTGAAGAAATTAGCTGACATCTATTGCAGTATTTATGCCACAAAACTGTCCTTACTCTTTTCACACTCTGGAAAAGCTCTCCTTGTCCAAGAGCAAGAGAGAGAACCATGTGTAAGACAGCATGCCTCCTCCTTCAAAGAGGAGCCTACGTATGACATATGTGGTTAGCTACATTTGTGAGCATATGGCACTGGGATGAATATAATTCACTCAGTTTAATAGAGGTTTTTTTTTTTCCCTGTGCTGGGATTGGAGGATCAAGACCATTGACCTTGAAAACACAGCCTTATAATACTCTTGTACAGCTTTGCAAAAAATATGTACTTTCTGTTTGAAAGTAGCTGCATGTGTGCTTATCTGAGCAAGTGAGATTGGCAAAAAAAATAGGAAGGAAATTGGAGTGGGGGAAAGGTTTTAGTCCTGTTTCTTCACACTGCCCTTTTATGCATAGAGCAGCAGTTTGTGAAAAGTAGCAAACCTATGAAAAATGCCACAAGTTTACTTTTTGAAGAAAGGATAATTGTAGCCCCTTCTGAAAGTGAAAATTATGTTTGCTATTTTGAACACAGAAATGCGTGTGCACATGCATGTGCTGCATGTTTAAAAAGTAAAGTTGTGTTGGTGACTGAAATGCTGACATACTGCGAAGAGTTACTGCAGGAATCCAGCTGGTCAGCCTGTCCACATGCCAGCCTGTGCATGCACTGCTGACAAAAGCACACTGTCTTTGCCTTGCCTGCTGGAGATCCCTTGTCAATGGATGTGTAGTAAATGGAGATTGTCTCCATTGCTATCAAAACATCTCTGTGCTGGGCAGCACTTTTCATTAAATTACAAATATATGAAATGGATGGGCAAAGTAAAGACCAACGATTATCATTGGTCATTCAGAGGAAATGATGTTAAAAGGTTGGCTGGGGTTCCTGATGAAGCTTGATTTCACTGAAGGATGATGTTCCATGGGATAGCAAACAACTTTAGTGTTTAAGTGCTGAACCCATACCAACTGTGTTCAGCCTGATGGATAAAAATTATTAAAAACATGTAAAAGGATCATCCAACTGTAGCAGACTTCATGCCAAATGAGACACTGTTTGTCTGAGCCTAACAGTGCTTATGGTATCTATCTTCTGGTAACTAACTTATCTAACTTATGGTAACTATCACACAGGGTGGAGTATCATGAAGTATCATAGTGGAAAAAATGTTATTTTTTCTAGATAACCTGCCAAAAATGTTAGTTGTGAATCTTCTTCTGACTGTATCCTGTCTGTCCTGTCCGCTGATCTGGAGTGCCCAGATCCAGTAGTAGTAGTATCAGTGGCATCATGACTTAAATTTTCATTTCATGCAAGAATATGCAATAGCAAATTTTAGCATTTTACAGACTGTCACAACTTTTACTGTTAGTGAAGTGGCATGGGCAGACAATAGATAACTGAGACAGTAACTGAGAAGTGGCTTCACACCCATATGTCCACGGAGCATCACTAAGGAGGGTAGCAGTAGTAGTATTCTGACCACAAAAAGGAAATGGGGGAGAAATTACTTGCTCAAAATCATGTGCAAAAACACTGGCAGACAGGGATTTTAAAAAAAATCGACCTAATGCTTTGGCTATCTAGTCACTGCATTTGTTTCTCAGCCCATGTAGCTGGAAAACTAATTAGGACAGTGCAGTGACCATTTGAGTGGTGACTATTGGGCAAGTCCTGCTGCAGAGCTGAGTACAGTTTTTGAAGACAGGCAAAGACTAAAATAATCAGCTGGTTAAAATTGCATTTCCCAAACTTGGCCTCCTGTGGTTTGTATTTCTGGAAGTCAAATATGCTTTTTCCCCACACACAAATGACAAATTAATCTTGAAAATAATGGTGCTTGTGATCTCCACATTAATGCTGTGGATAATTGGTGCTAAAATACATGTCTGTCTCAGCGTCTGCTGTTAACTGGATCAACAACTGTGTAATTCCATTGGTAGTTCTGTTAAATAACTAATGGTTTACTCAGGAGAGAATGAAACAGGAACTAATCCTCTCTGGCCAGCGTGTCATCTCTGCAGAGCTGGAAGTGTGGTGGCAGATAGGAACACAAGACTGCAATTCATCTCACAGCTAGCAGGGAACACTGACTGGTGATCCTGCTGGCCGAAGCTGCAATTTGGATACCAGGGATGATGTAAATGGATGGCCTTCAGTGGAGGGGAGCTATAACTTTGCACACCAAAGAGGTATAACAAAACATTTAGGAGAGTAAAGGCAGACTCACACACAATGGAGTTTGGAGATGCTAACTGAACAAGAGAATGGTAGAAAGATTCATTGCAGGGTAGTGCCACGTGCTTTGAGAAACCGTCTGCTGAACCTGTGTCTGTGAATACAGCTTGTAATGAACTGAAAGATCAGAGCCCATCTCAGGGTTTGGCCATTTCCTTTTCCTCTCAGCCTTGCTATGTTTATTACTATCTAGTGTATCTTAAATGACCTGTGCATTTTTCTTCTCATCTGGATACCTTAATTAAAAAGCTGAAACTTTTGATTGGTTAAGACTTCTATAATCATTTTGCCCAAAGCCCTGAAAATTTATATTTGATTGTGGAGCAGAGTGAAACACATTTCACGAGCATTTCATGTTTTCTGAGAAGCTTGGCACGATACTAGGGGTTAAAAATATACTGCATCATTATTCCTGAGGATGATGATTTACCCTCTGTGCTGAAAGGTACATTGTGTCTTATGTCAGTAGCACAAAACCAGCTGACAACTGGAACAATGTCCCATTCTTTAGCGTGGACCAATCTGCCCCATAATCTAAAAAATTAATTTGATACTCCATTGTGTCTCAGTATGTGCTAAATCATATTTTGACATGAAACATACATACCTTTTAGAATATCTATGTATCATTAAGACAATCAATGTGCAGAGGAACACAGAAGCAAGATACTACTCAATTCCAGTTTAAGCCATGCCATTTTAAAACAAAAAATCTGGCTAGTCATTGCTGATTATGCCAGTGGGAGAAACCCAGAAGTTACCTGAAACTTTGAGAACTGAGTTTTATACATGCTGATTTTGGAGCTGTAGGCTGTGGTTTCATGGCAGGCTGGGTTTGCCTGCCAGGTTGGCGGAGCTCAGGCTCCCTACTCCCTGTTCTGACCTCAGCCTGTTGATGGCTTTAACAATATGGTTCACAGAAACACTCCACAAACAATAGATTTGGCTCAGTTTGGAGCAGAACACTGCAGCAAGGACATGGCAGTAAGGACTCAGAGAGATGACCAGGAGTATCAATTCCTGGACTGTGCTGCTGACATTAGAATATTATCCAACTATGGTTTCACACTTCATGTGCATTGAAAATGCCTGGGTTTTAACATAAAACAAACCAACAAAACCAAAACCCATAGAGCATGGATGGAGAGAATGACAGGATTGCTATGCAAGAAATTCAGAAGAACCAAACTTTTGGAATTACCTAATGCCACAACCACCTCCTGTAGATGTTATGATCCTCACAATGTGCTAAAATAGGAGCCCTTTCAGGAAAACAAGCAAACCATGTACAGCAAGAAAGGTTAATGCTTCAGGCAGGCACATTTTCCACTGATCAATGATTTTATGGTAGTGCAACTGCAAGTAACTTCTTCAAAAAGCCCCACTTGCTCAGGACTAAACATCACTAAGTCAAGAGAGAACAGTATCGTACTCTCTGTTGAGACCATATTTGGGATAATACAATTTTGACCACTTAAATAACCTTGAAACATTACTTGAGCTCAGTGGCTTTTTGGTTTTTGGGGTTTTTTTCCCCTGTTCGCTGATTGTTCCATAAATGCAATGCTAAGAAACACTCTAAACCTCTTGCACAATAGTGCAAGATCTGCAAGAGGAACAGAATTAATTAGATGAGAAACTTTCCAGAGGATGGAGTGATTTCTGTGCATTTTACATAGTTGGACTATTACGGTGTTCTGTACTGATCCCTACCTCTCTCCAAATATATTCTAATGCCCTGAAACAAAGTTTTCATATCTGCATACTTCAAATGATAATAAAGATGATGTTCATTTTATTAACTAATACACTATAAAACTTAACACAAGGTGTAGTTATATGCATGGT
Organism: Ptilonorhynchus violaceus; assembly: GCA_013397565.1. Lineage (NCBI taxonomy): Eukaryota > Metazoa > Chordata > Aves > Passeriformes > Ptilonorhynchidae > Ptilonorhynchus > Ptilonorhynchus violaceus. The sequence continues at coordinate 15,755 of VZRJ01000965.1, forward strand.
GGGTTAGGTGCTTTTGAGGCATCTATGAAGACTAAGATATAAAAGTCAAAAATCAAGACACGATCCACCAAATTTTTCAGTGGGATGATTCAGCTGTCAAGATCTGGGAACTTGAGGCTGTATTGATAAAGACAATGCTGAAAAATTCAAGGCTGAGAAGGATAATTAGTCAGAGAAGATTGCTGTAAGATTTGGTAGGAAAAAACAGTTGCAAACTATGTTCCACAGAAAATAACACTCTCTTCCACTGTCATCCATCATGAGGCTGTAGCTATATTGTGCTATGGACAACACTCTAAGAAAGAAACAGACCTTTCTGAGGGAATAGGTGATTATAGATTTAGACATTATAGCAATTTAAATGCAAGATTAAAGGAACTGGTTTGCATGTTCTAGAAGGGAGAACAGAGGGCCAGGAAGAATGTAAAAGATACCTAAGTGGAGAGTAATCAATTTTTAACTTGCAAAAAAGTAACTGTTAATTTGTAGCTAAGAAAATTTGGATGGCAACCTATCTAGATGGATAGTTAAGCATAGGAAGAGGAATCTGTTTTAACCTGAGTCTATGAATGATGCTTTACATCTTTGTAACGTTGAAAGGGCTAACTACAGAGGCAGCAAGGAGGAACTAAAAGTGGCTTTAAACTACTGATATCAGAAATGCAAAGAAACATTGTAAGTAGAACACATTTTCTTTTGCCATTCATCGCTTTTTCACCCCCAGGGAGGCAGGAGCAGGACGTGGCTGGGCTCGGCTGTTTGTGCCCTGTTGGCACATTGGTCAGAGGGTGAGAAGCAGGGTCCTTCCCTTGTATCCCTTGTACAACATCAGGAGCCACTGACACCATCTGATATCACTGAACAGGTCAAGAGCTGTTCTCACACCTTCCTGCTTCAGCCTCGAAGTTCCCATCTAGCCTTACAGGTTTCTTTAATTTCCTTTAACAGGCCCCTTGTATTAAGGCTAGGTTATGGCCTTACAGACATAGAACTGAAGAGGATTTCATCAATAGAAAGTCCTTTGCTTAGAATTCACCTTAGCCATGACCCAAGTCAGTTAGGGAGGGACTGCAGCCCTGCCATCCTTACACAGGAAAGTCAGTCAACACTCATAGTGGCAGTATTATATTTCCCCTTCTGAAATTACCCACCTGGCCTCTTATTTTATTAATACACTTATTCTTGAAAAACACTCAGACTGCAGAAAACCCAAACAGTTCAGGAGACATTACATACACATCAAGCATTTAGCAGTCACTTTAATGTTTGAGGAAACCGACTGCCACAGTAAGACATCTGGAAAGCAAAACATGCTGAGGAAAACTAAGTTTTTCCCAAACTGGCACTCAGAAAACTAAGGCTGTAAAAAGGTCTGCTTTTTCCAGAGGAAATGTAAAAAAAAAAAGTTGGATTGTGAAAGACAGTAGGAAAGGTCGAGATGCCCTTCAGTTTCTTAGGACTCCTGTTAATCCATATAAAGCACCACTAGTAAAGCAGCTGAGAGCTGTGGTTTACACTGAAGTCATCTTCAGGTGGCTTGAAACCTTCTTGTGTCCTCCCCCCTCTTCTCCTCTCTTCTCCAGCTCTCCTTTTTGAGGTAGACACCCCCCCACCACCTTTCTCTTCCATTCCCTTGCGTGCTCTGTTCTCAGCAATTCTGGAAGATGCTGCAAATGTTCCCATCACCTTATGTAGGACAGTGCATCCTGAAGCTTTGTCACACACAGGTACTCACACACCTGTACAAAAGCCTTTGTCTTTGCAACTGATTGCCTAAAACAAGCTGTGGGAGACCAGAGAAGCCAGAATAGTCATCTTTGTGCTTGGCAACTCAAATGAAATGCAGATAAGATTATCAGAAAGTCTCGCTGCTTAAGATTCAGAGAGTTCACTTGAGCAGCAGGGTACTACAACCTGCCCACTTAAGGTAAAGAGGGCATGACGAGAGCAAGTCAACGGACCATGATGATGGACAAAAGCAAGGAGATCCCATTTGTGTGGCCACTCCAGTACTTTTAAATATTTGTCAAGAGTCTTATTAAATATGATACCACACAGCTGTGAGGACATGGGTTAGAGAGTAAGATTTCCATCAAAATTGTAAAAATCAAATTATTTAATATGTAATAAAAATAATGCTACCATTTTATTGCTTTCAAATTCATTGTTTAAAAGGTTTGTTGCAGGCACAACCATAAAAGGTTAAGAGAATCATGATATATTTACTCCACTTAGATTGCTAATAAAGGCACATATTCTCCATTTAATTTTGTAGAGGAAATTTGAACCTTTTAATCTGAAGAAAGGTGAAGTATTCATTGGCAATCAAAGCCAAAACAATGAACACAAGAGTAGTCCAGGGAAACTACTAATGCAAATAGCTTTTCTTCTCTTAAGCTCCTGCCAAGTAACTTCAAAACTATTTTGATATTACTCTGCATAGCAGCATAGCCAATACTTGCATATACACCAACAGAACCATATTTCTTGAAATAAATAAGTGAAAATTCCAGGATTTACACAACTAAGTTTTCCACAACAGCCTTAAGTAATGAAATAGAATTTCAAATTGATTAGAACAGGGGATTTTACTTCAACGAAAAAATACATATGATTTTAACACATCCTCCTACATAGGAATATCTGGAAGACTTAACAAAAGCAGTTTCATTGTGTCAGGTGCATTTATAGCTGTTTTACATTAATATTGAGGGAAACCCACATTATTTAAAAAGCTAGTTAAACACAGAGAACAACTCAGAATCCAGTCTTACTCTGGTATTAGAGATTATTTATTTTTCTTACAAGGTAATTCTCAGTATTGCTTGAAATTTTTAGTGCACAGAATTTGTCTCAAAAAACATCAACAATACTACTGTTTCTAATGCCTCTGTGTTAAACTCACTGTGGGCTCCTGAAAAGTCCTTTGTGGCTTTCACCCCATAGTACTAGCTTGAAGTTTTTGAAGAATATACCAGAACTCGTGACACAAAACTCCAAGAGATTACAGCCAATTCTGTGCCAGCCATATTCAATTTTGTGAATATGGACAGTTATACCATACTAACTTAGTTTCAGGAAAAGTTCAACCTGGCCCTATTTAAAAGAGAGAGAAGTTTAGAAAGCAAGGTCTTCTCACAGCTCTGACATAAGCTAAAGAATAAGGCCACTTAAACTTGGTCCTTTTTTTTCCCATTAAAAAAAAGGATGAAGGGAACATCGTCAGTTAAGTTTACAAGTCACACATTGCATAACCCAAGATACAATGCTCTCTCCAACATTCCACTGGAAGAAGAGATTGCTTCAGCTCATGAGAAGTAATGTAGGTGGTAAAGGTGCACAGCTGTGTTCCCTGAAACAACTCTCACCAGAAGGCAGACTGCTTTCTAACAGGCTCTTTGCAATGGGAAATTTATTCCTGATGTTAGAACTAAAAGAGGAAGCTCTCACATCATGCACATTTACTGCATGATCAGCCACTGTAGCAGAGCTACAGTAGGGGGAATCAACAGTTAAGCAGCAGTACAAGAACTGCAATAAAAAATAAACAAATTAGCTACAGTACTGGTGCTTAACATGCCAAGTCCCTTCTATAAAGTAAACACTTTCAAGTTAAGTACAAATTCTTCCAAGCTGCTTTTAAGTATCACACACACTGTTTATATATTTACTTTAGATCATCCCCTAAAGATAAAAAAAATAATAATTTCTATTGTGCTTTTCATGGCATATCTGTGTTATACTATCATGTATTCTTCCTTTGCTGATTATTCAGTTTTGAAGGAGGACTACAAAATAAATTTTTGGAGCACTTGGTATTAGAATAACCAAATAGCTTTAATAAAAATTGATGCTGCCATTAAAAAGGCAGAGGATAAAAAAAAAAAATTCAAGCTCCCTATTAACATATTACTAAAATCTACAATATTCCACTAAGTTTACGTAGTCACAGCAACATTGCACTGTTAACAGGACAGTACATTTGTCAAAATCTGTTTATTGTCCACACATGTAATTTATTAGCCAGTTATCTACAAGTATTATTTACCACAGGCAAACTAAATACTGTGCTTTTAAGAAACCTGCATAGAAATGATTGGATGTTTCTTTTATTTCAGACATATTTACAAAAAGAATTTCTATGTGTGTTAGCAATAAATAATCCCAATATTCAAAATGTCAGTGCTCATGCACACACTGACAAGATGGCTGCATGCTTTAAAAATATTATTTACAGTACAGTCTCCTTCATAGCCCTCTCTCTAATAATAGTAGAAAGTGCATCTTCTTCCATATTCTTTCTCCTTTTCTTCTGTTTTCACTTAGTCTTGCTTCTGAGGGATACAGCCTTCCATCTCAACAACTTCTGGCCAGCCTTCATACTTATTTGTATCCTTGTTATTCTTTATGTGCTATAAACAGAAAACATCAATCTGCCGTTAATGTAAAGTCATTTATCCTTTTGTGTGAACTCACAGCTTTAAGACATGTACTTATTTTCAGGTCATGGACAAAGAAAAAACATCATTATTAACTTCTTGTGCTTTGAATCAAATATAACAATCTCTCAGTATTCACCATTTAATGTAACTTGCTTAGACAAGTGTATGGTAAAAACAGTTAAGCCATACTGGGAAAACATTTTTAAATTTTATCGTGGATGTTTACTTAGGAAGAGAGAAGCAAGGAAACAACCAACTGCATTAAAGCATGACCCACGAGGTAAAAATGAATAAGGATACTAAATTTACAAGGCAATCAAAACAAATAGTGAGATTTTAAAGAACATTTTATTTTTCCACCAAGCAACCATCTGCAGTCAGGGAAGACATTATCACCTCCAAGAGTCTGCCACTGTTTCTGCACTAGTTTCTACTCCCTTGCAAAGCTGGCAGAAGAAAACACATCCTCCTTACTCTCCTAGTACAAAGCTACTTTTACCAGTAATTAAAGGCAGTATTGACCCATGCCGAACTGTAACAGCTAAAGTATTGGAACATATTCTATTTCACAAATTTTGCTATGGCAGCAATTTGAGAGAAGAGCAAAGCTAAGAGCTGGGAACACCAACTGACTTCTCTCTTGGAAGTTCTTAATTTTTAGTGCATCTAAAATACAACTGTAGGCAGAAAGTTTTGAATTCTTCAGTTTAATCTGATTTATTAAAAAGATAAATGATCTAGTTACTGGCATAATAAAATCTACCCCCGTAAGATTTTTTTTTTCTTATTTATGAGTTACCAAAGAATCTTTTTTGTATGTTTAAAAGGAGAAGGCTACTCAAGGAAAAAGACGTGAAAATAACACTGTGTGCCACTACTGCAATAGATACCCATTTTGAACAAACGCATGGCATTTATAAAACATGCTATGCCTCTATTAATGAAAGCTGTTAAACTCCAGGATGTTATAGAATCACAAACCTGTTCAAATGGACTTTTAGTCTTAATTCCTTTTCCACCGCAGAAGACCCAGTTGTCTCTGAAGCCAAGGTTAGTAATGGATGTGCTTCCCAATTCAGCGATCAGTTTCCGTGCTTCCTCATTAAGCCTTGAAAAAAACAGAGAAGTTCACCATGTGAATAAAATACACGCCCTTAGAGCTTTCATTGCTCAGTGCACCAGTCTGCTTTGATCTTATTAAATATAGTTTAAAGTCAGTCAATATTGGGCAAGATCTATCTTTCAAAATCAGGTAAGGCTAGTTCTGAAATCACCTGATGCAATGAGAACTGCTCTTTCAAACTATAATCTCAAGGAACCAGGATATAAACCTATCAGTACACCAACAAAAGCCAAGAACCCTCTCCTGTGAGAATTTATACATACATCTCAAGTCCTGTTAGCAATTCTCCAAGCAACTAAAGAAGTCAGCCTTTAAAGTAAACATTGCAGGCTCAAAAGTAAAAGCTATCTCAGATTAGAAGAAAGAAATGAATATATGAAAGAAGTTCTCATCTGCTTGGGGCAGTTAATTCGAAATTCAGAATGCTGCCCCACAACATGGTTCAGTGCCTGTAGGCCCAAGCAGGATAATTTTAGTATGGAAAGGAAAACAATTTTGTAGGATGAGTTATCATTTCAAAATCTCCAAATAGCAGCTCTTTACTTCAAGTTGCTAAATTTGCCCAATTACTAAACAAGACACAAAACTTCTGATTATTACCACTTATTGAGATATAGCTGTATGACTCACTTTAGGCAAAATCATGACATTTTATGAAAATATTAAATACTTTGGAGGTTATTTGCACAATCCATGCTCCAACTTTCTCAAGCATTAGGGCAGCTTGATTCTTCACAATTTTGTTTCCAAGAACTGGCATTTATGTTTACTATCAAATACCAGTGGTAGTTGTAATATTGTCAATAAGCAGTAGTCCCTGTCTGCCAGCATAACAGGACCAAATACCACTTCTTGTTTAGCTGGTATTGTGTCAACATACAAGCTTTCAAAAACATCATCTGTAACACGATTATTGAAGCAAACTAACCCTACTTATCTAAAACATCAAAGAAAGTGAAAAAAGGTGAAAAGTAAAGTAACAAAACAAGTGAACAGAACAACAGACAGAAGATCCAACCTTGGCTAAAACTCCAGTAAAATACTTTCTTCTCTCCTAAAAGCAGTGAATTGCTTAGACAATAGACACTTCACTATTTACTGCAAAGACCAGACACTGCAAAGTCAGGACTTTGTCACAGGAAAGCTGCTTCTATATCAAAAATACAGGCAAGTTGTGGATAACAAATTGAATGAAAAGAGGAAAAAAAATGTACAGACTACATTAACAAAAATTAATTATTAGTAAAACAACAGAGGAAAAGGAAAAAAAATTAAATTTTTATAGTGAAAAGCAATCCTTTGGATAGGATGACTTATGTGAGTAGATTACGATACATATTCTACAAGTATTTTTAGTATCTATTCAAACTGGCCCAAGTTGTGAAAGTTGGAAGATAATGGTTCAAGAACTAAACCCTCTTAGGCTATGTCTAGATTAATAAATTGAACAGCTTTAGGGTGGAACGGTACAACACTGAGGCCAAAAAGTATGAGGCTCACACTAGTAACCTCTGAGACTTTAAAAGTAAGGATACAGGCAAGGCTTTCTGGGAATGGTCTGTGCCATCCTGTAACCACCGAACTCTGTCTTGGAGTTGATCTGAAGAAAGTGCTGGATGGAACAGACCAATTTCCATCAAAGTATGTTCTCATAATCATGTTCCTATGTCTAGACCTACCTGAATTTACTGGCCTAAGACAGAATGAGCCATCAGCAATAAAGAATCAGCACCCCTACATCTGCTTAGTTTTAATTTGATCTTTGTTGTGCCCAAATCACATCTGGATTATAAAACTAATAAACTGAAAGTATAGTTTCAAATCTGCCACCTTGGAAGAACACAACCTTATTAAAAATGATTGTGGGATAACGTATTTTTTCACTACAAAACAGCATTTAAAAGTTTAAGGAACATTTGCCATTGAAAATCAATGACATACTTGGTTGCACCATCATCATATGTTGCCATTAACACTATTGTTCCATCCTGGATGGACTTCAGAAATTCAATAAGCGGTGCCACATCTGAAAAGAAAGAGAACATAAAACTGTTTAATAACAAGCAACAATTCTAAATTTAAACATCTGCAATGTCTTTCTGCAAAGACATAACTTTTAAGAATATTTGTAAATGTACTTAGCATTTGTAAAAAGATGCTGAGTGAGAAAAAGCTAAAATGCATCAGAGAACTCTTACTGTCTAGAAAGAGTTTAATCCATATTGTGTAAACACATAACCACTAGTGAGAACTACTCTGGAGAACAAGTCTGTTTGATTAACCATACCATTCCCACCTACCTCAACTATTTGTGTTTCTTTAAACTTGCACTCTCTTCACAATTACAAAGGTAGAGGTGAAGCACTCCCTTAACTATCACCTTAAACTGCCAGAGCAAATGAGCCTGGACAAAAAAAACCCACATTTGTTGTTTCTCTCTGATCAGTGTAATTGCACCTACCTCCTCCCCACATGTCAAAGAACTTAGTATCTAATAATTCTCCTGTTTTACCTGAAGGAAAAGAGAAAAAGAAACATTCAGTGTCATCGAATATAGACGAAATTATTTTACAGATAACATGCCCAACTCCTCTTACTGACTCTTTCAGACAAAGTGCTGCAGAAGACACTAGATAAATGAACTATGGCAACCTTTTATGAAAATTGCTCCTTTAACAGTGTAGTGGTTTGTGAAAAAGTGCAGGAAAAGGTAAGAGGAAAAAAGTGAGAAGATCCAGGAAAGTGTTGGAGGCCAGGTCAGATGGGGCTTTAAGCAACCTGGTCCAGTGTAAGGTCTCCCTGCCCATGGCAGGGGGGTTAGAACTGGGTGATCTTTAAGGTCCCTTCAAGTGCAGACCATTCTATGATTCTACACAAAATTCTGCTTCAAGTGGAATCTAAAATAAAACACCTACAGACTCTAAAACCAATTAAGGGTATTCAGTTCATACATTTGCCTTTTTTAAAGTTGGTTTTGCAAAAATAGATGGGACAGCTACAGACTGCCTTTCATGCCACATGGAAAGTCAGAAAGATTAAAATCACACTGCATGTTTTGCTATAGACTAGAAATTCTTAGTAGATTTAAACATCCAGAATAAATAGGAAAAAAGTGGACAATATAGTATATCTCATTACCTTTTTTTATTATGCTGTCTACAAAGGAGTATTTGATGGAAGGTGGACTTTTTTTAATATATACATTCATTTAAAGTTTGGAAGACAGAGAGAAAGACTGGAGCTATAAAATACAAAGATAGGTATTTTGGTTTTGAACAGATTGAGACAATTTAGGAAAGCAACATGGGATTAGGAAGTATTGTTCAAGTCATGCTTTAGATGATATAAATCTGAGTACAATTCAAAAATAACGAGAAGTTATATTGCAGTGAAATGACAAAATGCTACCACAGCGCTACAAGAAATCGCTTCCAACACATTAAGGACAAATGTGCCAGTACTGACATTCAGTTCAGCTTTCACGGTAACACACAGTTAAATTTGTTTGGTTTTAATGAAAATTACGGAACCCTGAACACAATTACATATCATGATGTATTTAGGGACAAGATCTATAGACCAAATATACTGATTCAAGTGAGGAAATTATGAGCTGGTCTTTCTGTCTAGTAACAAAAGTGTTAAAGAAGTTTCACTGAAAACAGAGCAACAGAAGAATACAGTCTATAGTTTAATTAGTGGTGGCAACACACAAGGTCAAAAAAAGTAGCATGCATCTCATGTCTTTTTTCATTTTGCTGTGCATTGGGAATTTATGTGATGTTTCAACAAGATAGTCACCACAGCACTTCACATTACTATTTTTACAACTCATTTTTTAGAAACAGAAATGCACTGAGTTTTTCTACTTTGTAACAACAGGGCATCAGTGTCAAGATCTGAAATTATCTCAGTATAAATAAGCTGAGTACTTGCTTTTCTCCTCCTGCTTGCCTTTCACCATCCCTTAGTATTTCACCTTAAATTTCAGAAACAATTTGAAAATGAAGACAATCTGCCCACTTAAAATGTCACTTACCATTGACCAAGGCCACATTTATTCCTCTGCCAACGTTATTTTTAACTCCACTCATTAAACTGAAACAAAATAAATATTTTTATGTTTAACAGGACCATTTTCTGATGTGAAATATTTCTGGTTTTTAAATGGGATCGAATTCTAACAGATACATAGTTAAAAGACCACATTTTCACGAGTACTTAAATGAAGCAAAATCTCCTTGAACTAATCTGTGTACTCTTAAAGTACCACTGAATTGAGAATAATACATCAAATATCCCCAGTTGTATCAATTTAATTTGATTGCTTAATCATCTTGGTTTCAAAGTATGTCTGTATATTAAAACTGTCACAAAAAATAAAGTGTTATTACTGTAATTATGTTATTAATGTATTAAAAAATAACCAAATATTAATTTCTGGAGCTCAGCACAGTCATATAGCCAACATTTTAAGCTTTTTTTGTAAGCATGCAATGAACAAAAATGTGTTAATGAATTTAAAAGCTAACTGAACAGAAGCATTTAAAATTCACACTAAGAAACAAGAAAGGCAAAGCAGTTAGCTACTCATACACATAACAGGAAACCCAATTGCAAGAAAAATAGTTAGTACACTGATGGGACTTCAAACAAAAGTTCCATATAATCTTGAGAGTACAGTCACACATCCCAAAAAAGTCACAATCTATGACAGTAGTTTATTGACCAAATTCAGAGGGGCAAAGGAGCTGAAAAGAATAGACCCATTGTGAAATTGAAGCCCTTCAGAGCTGTAAAGAAAAGGTAACAGGAACATTAAGATTTAGGTAAGATGCTGAGCTGCCTTGGATCATGGTGGCTGTATCACTCTAGTGAGAGGAAGCTCCCAGACCTCCTCATCTCTGTTCACTGGCACTGTGTGAAGAACGCCTTCTTCTGCCTTCAGGCCCCAAATGTCCCAGCATTAACATTTTGAAGCTAGGATTAAAAGAGGTAACATATACAAGACAAATAGAAGTAAAGTTTGGAACAATTACATAATTTACGATAATGAAGAAGCCTTCAGCTGAGATTAAAGAAAGCATCTCAGCAAAAGCATATAGGTGCACACATATCCTTAGTTACAAACACACTCTAACAGATGCTTTAAATTCCATCCTGATCAGGATTCTTTAACCTCCCTAGCTGGCTTTAGGGAGGGGTTGCACATGTGTACAATCCTGTTATGTTCAAAACTTTTTTCACGTTTCTTCTGTAGCAATAAGATTTTCAGGTCATGTCTGAACACCCGTTCTAAGCAATGCATCCTTACACACACAGCTTTCATGTCAGCTTTCTCATGCCAACTTCTTAGTGACAGGCTAGAAACAAGAAATGGTCTATCACAGAAGTACATCAAAAATCTTCCTCTCTGGTGCTACCTTTTGCACCCAGGATGAAGAAGACAGAAGCCAAAATTCAGAGGAATGTCAAATTGAACAGACAAGTATCAGAAACAGACTCAGTATTCAGAGAGGCCATGAAAGACTACCAGATAATGGCAACTCTCGGCACAGTGAATTTAAAAGATTTTAAAGAATTAGTAATCAGAGATGAAAGAGTTAATATTCTTCTGTTAGTCTCTTAAGTTATACTAGCTGTCAAAAATTCTGATTTAAATTAAAACTCTAATTCAATAACTTTTGAAAAACAGTACGTGAAATTTTCTGCTGAAATGCACGTTTCAGTTCTGGTTAGTAGGGAACTCCAAATGTATTCTAGCCACTGGAGGATCATTTCTGCTCTGATCATATGATTTTCATGTCATGCCTGAGCATTCGTTCTAAACACACAAAACATATAGCAAATAAAGACTGGAACATAAATGAATAAAGGCTGTGAAGTTCTGAACACATTCCTTTCCTCCTGCAAAATTTAGTGGACATTTCATTTCTCAAAAAGAATAAGAACATCCTTTCATTTTAACTACAAAATTCTCTGCAAATAAATACCAGTCCAAAAATATCTAATGCTGAGGTGACTAGACACACACATGCATAAAGTTATAATGGATTCAGATAACAAAACCTGCAGCTATGAATACAAGAATTACCAGTTATTAAAGGAATGTAGTACAACATTCTGCTGTTGGATTACCATGGCACAATCATGCAACTGCCTTCTTAATAGAGAAAGTAAAACCGCATGGAGAAGTTGCTGGTAAAGAAGTAATACAGCCCCTTCTAAAAAGCCCATAAAATAGCAACTACAGTATTTAATATTTTGATGATGAGTCCAGTATGTTTTTTCTAATTCAGGTTATGGCCTCCCAGTATAGAACAAGGCTATAACTGAATTTGTATACAGCAAAAATCCTGTTTTACATTAAAATATCTATACAATTAAAAAGAAAAATTGAGAAATTACATGCATTCTGAATTGCATCAGCACCTTTAGTGCTTTCATAAGTCAAGTGACATCCTTGCGTTTAATATATAGGAGAAATCTCTACTCTGCAAATATAATTTACAAATTATGAAAATTTGTTCCTGCTGTCCTGTCTTGGAAGTATGAAGAAGAACACAAAGTAATCAAAAAAACAAAAAGCTTTTTGCATGAGTGAGTTCACAAAATACCTCCAGAAAAAGACCTACTGGAGAGGAAGTAAGGTTTTTTCAGAGCCCCGATATATTACTTTATACACTTGCAACAGCTCGTGCACCATCACAAACACAATAGACTGCAATGCAACAGCTTCTCACAGGAGGGCAGCCCTCCATCAGGTTTAGAATTCTTTCCAGAATTTACAATCAACAAGTTATGAGAGCTTTTGAAATAGAAATCAAACCAATTATGAGCAAAGCAGGAGATCATATAAAATAAATCAAAATTTCTGGTGGACACTTAAAACAGACATGACCAGTCCCCCATCTGAAGGAATTCAGAAAGATGTTTGCCAAGGAAAACTGGACTTTAGAATCCAATAGCTGCGCACTAAAGTGCCCACTAGAACTAACAGAATACAGGACTTTTTCCAGCAACTACTTGCTTTTCATCACTTTCTTCAGCAGAATATCTAGTAGCAGATTTTTTTTTTTGACAGAAATAATAAATCTCTTTTTAGTTAACCAGTCAGCAAGACATTAAATGAAAAAAAGTCAAAAATTCCAAATGAAACAATCCTACCATCCTGAAATTAAAATATTACTTGCACTCCCACAACTTTTAATCATTGAATCAGCTTAAGTCTTCACAGATATTAAGGTGTCTATATTAAGCAACCAGAATGAGACAGTAGCAAGTTTTGTAACACCAACAGAAATACCATGCTGAGAGAGTAGATAAGCCTGTCCAAGGTCACCAAGTGAGTCACCAGTAAGAATGGAAAGCAGAATGAGCAGCTTGTAGTTCTACGTGCCAATGTGAGCTCCTGCTCACAGCACGTGCTCCCCAACTACACCGGAATGCTCTGCTGCAAACTGACTCCTACACAAGCAAGCAAGCTTCAGCTAAGCCAGCCTTGCAGGAGAACACTCGAGTTAGTGCTAAAAATAGTCTTCTCTTTAAGATCCTTTGAGACTAGTCTTACAGTTACAGTAGAGAATAGTGTGATGGAAAATGCTACCAATACATTTTTTCTCTTATAGATGAATTATCCGTGGAGTTCTGTTGTCCACAGAGAAGTTGCCATTGGCTCTAGAATTCATTAGCACCAGCTGCTGTACGTGCTGTCTGTACTAATACAGTATGGGCTGACAAACAGCTCAACTGGAGTAGTTTAAATGTAAGTGGAAAGCAAATGCTTGAAGCGTGACTGACATTAAAAAAAAAAAATCTCATTCCAACAACACTAACATCATGTCTTTTCTGACGTGTCACCTGCAAAATCAAGTGGACAGATTATGTTGTAGGAAACTGCACACTCTGGGTGACGGTGAGCAGGAACAACCTAAGAGCAAAAACACAGTCTGAAAATAAATATTAATATTCCCATTATGGGGATTACTGGAAAGTATTCAGTTAAATACTTCTACGCACAGTATTATCGATAATAATATGTCAAAAATATTATTAAAAATAGAGGACTTAAACTCAAAACTAAACCGTCTCAAGCAGTTCTTTTCATCATTTCAAAATTATTTTAAGTTTATTAACTTTAGTTACAATCAGCACAGTTAAGTAACTACTGTTCATTAAAATACTATTTTGCCCTTTTTAAGTCAACCTTTGAAGAGAAGTGGAAAATATATTCTGACATTGGTACTAAGGAAATACAGTTTAAAAGATTACTTGCAAAAGACAATACAATGATTCACTAAATTACTATTAGAGGCATAAGGACAAGTTACTTAGAGGCAAGTGTGCATCTGACTTGACAAATTCTAACTAATCCTTCAGTCTGTAAACCTGAAACAAAGTGCAAGCTATCTTGCATGTATTAAAATAACATACATTTCTGCATTTACTGCAGAGCATTAAGTATGCTTCATCAGAGACAAGGTTATAATGAAATGTGACCTTTTCACGAGTCAAACTGTTGACAAAAAAACCCCTAATTTGAACAGCTGATTTTGTGTGCAAAGTGATCTAAGACATTATTTGAAAGAAATACTTAGAGATAAAAGGTGAGAATACTTACACATTATCCTCTACACAAATTTTAGGTCCAACTACATTCGCTGCTCCACTTGACATTTTGAATGCAAAATGCTTTTCAGGACAAGCTTTAGAGATCCCACACTTGTATCTTGGAGGTTTTGTAGCTTTCAAAAGGAAACAAAACAAGATTTTAGAGAAAACACCACAGGTAGGCTAACAGACAAGTATCAGTTACTTTTCTAAAGGAATTCAAGGAAAAGAGCAAACAGAAACAGTATCACATCCGTAGTCACACAGCATCTTAAAATAATCTAATTTCCTGAAGCACCTCATTATTCCAATTTCTTGTTGTCATCCTGCTGCTTGCTCTGGCACTGTCATCAAAAGCCACAAGCCAAAACTACAAAACAGACTTTACCAGAAATTCAGGAACATCAGAAGAGGAAAATTAGTTTCTGATTGCATTTGAAGTGTAATTAAGACTTTCTTAACTATGAAAATTCAACAGTCTTTCTGTTATTAGCAAAAGCAAGTCACAGCAGTAATACATGCATATGAATACTCACAACGTGCAGCTGCATCCAGTGCTGATCTAGCTAAAATGAAAAAAGAAAGTTTTACAAGATGTTACTATTAAAGCATCATCTGCTATATAATATCCTATAAATGTAAAATCTTTCTGTACCCCTATAAAAACAGGTTGGTTGAAATGAAGTATTAAAAACACCCGAATATTATGCTCCAATAAAAAACAACTTTTATGCAGTAGAAGAATGAAAGTGATCAGGAATCCCATTCAGAAGCACTGTCTTAATTTATGACTCTCAGAGTCATGGAGTCAAAAATCCATGGAGACTGAAAACCTCCAAAAATTTATGGAGTGCTGGGCATTAAAGTGAAATGAATTCCCTTCTTACAGCTTCACCAGGATGGGGTTCCTTTCACCTAACACTGGAAGCCTGCAACTCAGGTGTATTTCAACCCAACCATTCATGACTCCCTTTCTTGGGATATAAGAGACACAAGTGCCCCCATCATGCACACATCTGAATGACACCTCTGTCTCTTCAATGATTATTAAAGATGTCTCTGCTGACTGGTTCAGATGGCAGCTCACACTGCAGTAATCCAGAGTTAAAGAACACATACTCTATCCACGTACCTAAAATTACTTGCTTTTTTTCGGTAGTGAAAAGCACCTTGAAAGATAATTCTGGTTTGAAATAGACTCTGAATTTTGAGGCATCTCAACTGCTAATCTTTCTCTGTGTATAACCTGGGCACATCTGAAATGTTCTGATTACTGCACATTCAGCTTAACATGGTAGTGTACCTGTGCAAGCAAAAAAACTCCACCCAAAACAAATTCTGAATCTCTTTAGCAGCAGTAAGGCAAAGTACAGATTTCCAGAAACATGGCTCAGGTCGCCTAGTTTACAACTCTATACTAAGAATGCAAGATTCAGTATCCTTGGCAGACAAAAAAAATCAAAATTATTAACAGAGTAGATTAAATATTTTACACAGAAAATAATTTAATACACATATTATATATCAAAAATTATTAACAGAGTAGGTTAAATATTTTACATAGAAAATAATTTAATTCACATATTATATATAAAAAGTAACAGGTACATATATTAAAGATAAACACAAAATTTTTTAAGTCTAAGAGCCTAAGGCAAAACGAATATGATATTCTTGATAAAGGCCCAAGTAAATATTAATAGATGTCCAGAGAAAACAAAGTCATCACTTACCAAATATATGTCCTAAGTTTGCATCCATTTTAATTTCAAACACTTGAGATATGACATAAAACGTCAATAAAAATATTGCTATGACTATTACCAACTTTGCAGCACCTGTTAAGAAAAAAAAGTTTCAAAAAACTATCTGCAAATGGTAATACTAGTTTACCAAAATAGTAACATGAGAAATGTGTATCAGATTACATTATGGAAAACTCAGAAACAGGATGATCATTTGTGGATTTACTAAACAGAATTAATCTGTAAAAAATGGACATCATAAAGTAGGATGTAACTGCACCAATCTATCACATTATCACACCAAATGCACACTCTGGTCTTAGCTTTCTCCAGCTTCATGCTTGTCTGATACCACAGTACATCAGCTCTGCTCAGCAGCCAGGAGAATCCAGTTTAACCAAATGAACTAAGATGATCTACCTGGCTGTTGTCCAAAGGCAAAATTCCCACCTTCCCCATTCTGCTTCCCTGTTCTTAGCCATGAGTTCCTCACTGGTTCCTCACTGTTCACATTCAGGGGGAATACTGTGTTTCCCCCTGCCCTCAAACTGAGCTACCTCTATTTTAATGTATGGCCCAGACTGAGTGATGAGGGATCTGTTTATATACTGCAGCTTGGCTGCTATGGTCAGTCAGCTCTGAGTACTACATTAAAAAAAAACCTAAAAAAACAACAACAAAAAAACTCAAACCCAAACCGCCAGCCAACCAGAAACAAGCATTCTCACTTACTTTTTGAGAAATTTAAATTAACGACCTTCCAACAGTAAGTTTGACGAACTCAAAGGCTATTTTTAAATAAGTACGAAAAAGCAGTACCTCTGCCCTCCCCCTTTTAATATATTGAAGCCTCAGGTAGCTTGAAGTTTTTTACAAGCCTAAGTTCCTCCAGTGCTTAGTGGCCAATCTACCTCCTGAGAGAAGAGCTGTAAGCACACAGCCACAGCAACTCACACGTGAAATGGAAATGTGAGTGTATGTGGTACTGCCACAAATCTCGCCATTTTTTAGCATAATTTTCAATACATTTTTACAGACTACTCCACTCTTAATTTATTGCAAAATACTGACTGAGAGTAGAAGTTACATGAGGAGGCATCTGATCAACATCGTGTCTTCCTATCTTACCGCAGTATGTCAAACTGGTTGGAAGAATCAACCTTAAAGCATACTTCCATTTCTCAGATTGCCAGCCAAATAAATCCTTTAGGAAAAAACCAAACTTATATACTTCTGCAGATCTCAGACTGCTGCTGTGATGGGTTGTTCAGAAAATCTTAAAATAGACAGATTACTCATCCTTCAGAGGGATAAGAGATGCTAATCAATCTTTCCAAAAGGCTAAAAAAAGATAAGGGGATAGAAAAAAGAAAGAAAGATGAAGATACAGGGTTTTTGCTTGTAGCTTGCAGTTTGGTCTTTACTTTTTTGTGTGTGAGCACATATATACTATGATGTAAGAAAACACAGGTGGAAACCTAATTTAAAAATATTATGCTGGAACTCCAAAGATCACTGCACTTGAAAGGAAGGGAACCATGTTTAAGCACTGGAGAAAACAGATGATCTGAACATATGTTAAGAAGTGAGGGAAAGGTTTTCCAAGCAACACTGCTTAAAACCACAAGATGGTACCAGATTTCGGAATGTGTCATCTAGCAAGTGGCACTTGGAGAGCATGTTGTTTTAGTATACAGTATGTGAGATGAATGAGAACTCAGTCTGAGGACTAACCATCCCCTCCATTCTATATCCTGAGCTTTTCAACTGAACTGCAAACACTCCCTTCAAAGGAAGAGTAAGAAATCTCCTAAAGATTCTTTTAGCATTTGAACTGAAACTGGCATGTTTGTGACAGGTGAAAGATTCTATAGGAACTGCTGTATCTTTTTTGTGGTTTTTAGCAAAAAAAGTAGTTAGATGGAAGGGGAAAAAAAACCTAATCATGTTTGGAAAGCAATTTTCCAGATGAGAACAGCACAAAAAATTGCAGCATTTTCCAGTTCTTTATCAGATTTACTTTAGCAGGTTGCTCCCAGTTATACATATTGTGGTTAATAAAGCAAATTTAGGAGTAGTGACAAAAATCAAGACTAATTTCATCCATTAAGAAGGTCTTGGAAAAGATGTCATTTTCTCCTACAAGAGGCAACAGTTTCTCCTTCTGCAAAATAACACTATAACTATTGATAGAAGTGTAACACACCAGAAACTCAAAACTGTTCCATTGCTACACAGGCTATTCTACTCTGAGAAACTGTCTAAAATAATGTTTTCTTTTAATGTTATATGGGCAAAGATCTTATTTTTATAACCACTATACCTTCTGTCAAGCAGAATTAGTTTCTCAAACCCTGTACTACAGTAATTTACCTCTGTGAAAAGGCTTTTTTATAGTTTTCAAGCTCCCAGCAACCATTCAGAAAGTTTCAGACACTTAAAACAGCACATGGCAATTTTAGTTGGGGTATGAGGCAGGAAAGAAACAGCTTAAGACAAGCATTGGCCATTTCCTTATTCCTTCATCATCTTACAAGAAATAGCAGCCAAAATACGTCAAGTCATGGCACCTTAAGCAGTCACTGCAGATCAGCTGCAGCATTTTAACAAGCTGAGTGCTCTTCAACCATCCTACATTTCAATATTAGTTTCATTAAACATCAACAAAATAGAACAGCAATGCCTGTTTTGCCAGTTAAGTGAAACGTACCCTGACAAAGTTTGATGAGGAAACCAAGCTGAGTGAGGAAGTGGACACGTCTAAAGGGACAGCAAACCTGCAGGAACACCTAGATAGGCTGGAAGAGTGGGCTAACACTAATCTGAAGTTCAGCAAGGACAAGTGTAAGATCTTCCACCACAGAAATCACAATCCAGAAGAACAGACTGTGATCAACCCAGCTGGGGAGCAGCTCTGTGGAAAGGGACCTGGGCATCCTGGTGGACAAGCAGCTCAATATAAATGGAAGTGTGTTGGCAAAGAAGCCAACAGCATGCTGGGCTGCATCAACAAGGGCATCACCAGCAGAGAGCGATACAGGCATTATCCCTCTCTGCACAGCATTTATCAGGCCACACCTGGAATACTGCCTTCAGTTTTGGATGCTGCTAGTGAAAAACAAAATAAGACAAAGACTTGGACAGTCTGGAGAAGGTCAAACACAAAATGATCAAAGGACTGGGAAGCCTGTCAGATGAGGAAAGGCTGAGACTGCTGGGTTTGTTCAGCCTTGAGAAAAGAAGACTTATGGGAGAACTTAATACCATGTTCCAGTATTTCAAGGGTGGCTACAAAGAAGATGGAGACTCCCTTTTTACAAGGAGTCCCATGGAAAACAAGAAGGGTAATGGGTACAAGTTATTCTGGGGAAGATTCCAATTGGACACAGAAGGGAAATTTTTCACAATGAAAACAATCAGCCATTGCAATAACTTCCCCAGGGAAGTGGCAGATTCCCCAGCACTGGACATTTTAAAGATTTGGCTGGACAGGGTGCTGGGCCATTGTGGAAAGATGGCTGGGGGTCAAATTAGATGAAGTTATAGCAGTATGAAAATTATACGGTAAAATACAGCTGCTACTCCCTGGATGGAATGCTGTGAGCACACTCAAAACGTATGCCACAATGATTTCCCACACACACAGCCTGCAGCCTCAAGCACGTGCTAAGGGGGATGAAACAGAGGGTAGTGCAGAGTGGAAACACCTCGGCCAGGCTCTGTTGAAATCAGATGGTACTTTATAGCTGATAAACCTGCACAGCACTGGTCAGCCAACAGAGAAGGTATCTTGCTGGTGAACCAGCAACTGTGGTGAAATCACTCTCGTGAGATGAACTTAGTCCATTATAACTTGATGTCTGTATAGCCTGTGTCAAAGTTACAAGATGCTTATATAACCTGAATTATAACTTTCTATCTGAATTGTAACTTTTTATACCTATATAACCTGAATATACCTATATACCTATATTACCTGAATTAGCTCTTTATACCTATATTATAACTTTTTATACAATGTAATAATCAGTATGTAACTAATTAGTTGCTTAGTGCTTAAATAAGCAGAAACTCACCAGGTGGATAGTTNCATGACAAAGGTGGGTGAGTTAGGTGGAAATATCCCCCTCACCACCGACGCTGTAATAAACAAATACCGGCTCAATAGACACCAGTCTATCGGGTTTTGTCTTTGGCCTATCTTTTCGGGCATCAAACTTAATTGTAATATTAACTCACACCTCCATCCCAAAGGTACCTGCCTCCAAAGTACAACCATCCCTCACTGAGCATGCACTCTGTATTTTATTGACTGTGTCTTTAACAGTGAAGGGAGAGAATTTTACACCAATCAGAAACAAAAGTATGTATTACTAGAGTAACTCAAGATCCACCTAAACGAAAAGAAGTTCAGTGAAGGGTCCCCATAACAGGACACTGACAGACTAGTCAGGAACAAGAGTCTTGGCTTTCCTGGTGTGCTGACAGACTAATCAAACACTAAAGGTTTGAGGAAATCTCCACTTTTCACATGACAACCATCTTGTCTAGACTGTGCTTTTGCAAAGAAAGGTTGGACCACATGACTCTTGAGATCTGTTTTCACCAGGTATTCTATGATTCTATGACTTTAAAACCTTATTGTCACAACTGGTTAATGTTGTCCGTAGAAATTGTTTCACAAATGACCAAAGTCTGATTATACTGAGCGTACTTACCCGCTATTCTCATGTTTAGTCTTCAGCCAGCTAATGACACTATTGCATTAAAACAGCCACCTATGGGGGAAAAAAAAACCAAACAAAAACTAAAAATCACTCCATTGTATTTACAGCCAAATAAGCACTTTTATGATGAGTAAAAAAACCCATTGCTTTTCTAGTCAATAAAATTAATGATGATTATTCTGAATACCTATTTCTTAACACACACAGTTAAGGGAACATTTAAGATGGATTTCTGATGTCCTGCTTTCATTTGTTACTCCGTGAAATGAGTGCTCTGAAAAAACATTAATTTCATCAAATCCACTACAAATTCAGTTTAACTTTCAATCCTTCAATCTGTGACATAAGTACTTACCAGTGCTCTACTTAAGCAGTCTTTAGTTTCCTAAAGCTGTGTGGTAAAAGTCAACAACTCCACCTGCACTACTTCAAAGCCCTACCAACTTCTGGGCACAAGTTATTTGGCAACATAGCATAGCAAACTATGCTTTGGAGAGAAAAGATTTAAGCATTTTGGCCTTTCAGATACTACATAAACTGCATTCAATGGAACTGAAAGGAGGTCAACACTTTAATCTATACATTACAGAAACGTAACAACACATTTGTCACTCATAGGTACAGCCAGAGGAATAACGTTATGGTTATCAATGACAGAAGCACCAACTCTAGTACTCCAATTATTTCAGAATAAACTGAAAACCACTGTCTCTGAGCAAACACCACCAAAGCATCCACAAGCTTCTCAAGAGCATGTCAACACACATAGTCAAAGGGGGCCATAAACTTCACAGGCTCTGCACAACAGCTCCCACCTCCTCCTCAAGCAAGACCATGTCCCCGGGCTGTACCAAATCTTCTGCCTTCTACCTGGAGAGTCAGGGCTGGTCCTGGCTCTGCACCATGGTCATGCTCAACCTTGGTGGGCCCAAGCTGCACTGAGCCTGGACATCTGACTCAAGTTTCTTCCAATTCAGGGATCTTGCTGAATCATCTATACACCAAGGCCACATTTCAAAACACGTCATTCAGCTATCATTCTAATCCAAGCAGCTGTCCCAGACCCCAATCACAAAAGCTATAGCATCCCTAACCGTCTGCAGTCCAATGCCATAATTTTGAAAACCATCAAAAACATTATCTTTAGAAATTATTAGAAAAACTGCTGTTATTAGAAATACAAATCATTTGAAGACAAGCACCAAAACACCCACATAGTTGTCAGGGTCTACGGGAGAAAAAACTGGTATTATGCAGACAACCTTTTGCCTTCACTTAGTTCAGTATCTTCAAGTTCAGTGATTTCTGTCCAGATCCTCTTTGCCAAAGACTCAGTCATTGTGTTGTATACCTTCAAGTTTACAAGAAAATGGTCAGCAGAGAAATAAACAGGAAAAAAAAATGCAAATATAGAAATATTTATTTCTACTCTATTAGAATTTGAAAATACTTATCACCAAAGTTTAAAAGCAGACAATTTTTTCTGAGTGCTAATGTTGTACTATAAGAGAAATCTCACAGCATATTATAGACATAATATAGCCATTTATCTGTAGCCACGTATTATATCCACATATAATAACTCCTTTCAGTGAAAGGCTAGTATTTATCTGTCTTGTAAAAGGCAAAAAAGAATCCATCAGGGCAGATAAACTCATTTTATTTCAAAGTCTGCAAACAAAATTATTCTAGACTTCTTCCTCTCCACACACCCAGAAATATATAAATGTTAAAATAAACACTGTCTGTACTTTGAACAATTACAAGTCTGCACTGAAAAAGAAGCTTCCTTTTTTGTTTTACTCTAAACAAAAACAACATCATGAATTCAAAGCATGAACGCAAGAATATGAACAAAACCAGAAAGAAGGATCTAAGTGAAACAATCACATGATCTAACCTTGACTGCCTGTATTCCGACATCCCCTTTCACCCATCCCAGGGATCATTATTTGTTGCAATCAACACATATACAGCAGAAAATATGCATTCTTTTTAAAGGGTGGAATGTTCTTGATTTAGAAAAAGGAAAAATGAGTATGCTACGCCTCAATTTGAAAGGAATTTTAAAAATTACTTAGAGATTCTCTTTCTAAATTACAGTATAACAAAAAATCATAGGGTTTGATCTACAGAATAAATACAGTAACGCTATGGTACAGGTAAGTGTTGCATAGCACTTTCCAGCTGCAGGAAAATAATTTATGGATGTCAAGGCCTTTCCCTATACTCTATCATCCTGGTGGGTTTTTTTTTATTATTTCAAGACAGAACAGGAATGAAACAGGACAAGCCATGAACCCTTATGTATGCTTATAGACCATTACTCCATATCTTTGGTATTAGACCTTGTAACTGAAATTAGAGAACTGATTAAAATATGGATTTAGAATTTTTATTAGTGTATCTTTTAGGATCATTTAAAAACAAACAAAGAACACAGGACCACAAGGGAACTTGCTCAGACTCAGATGCACAAAACCAGTACAACGACATTCCTTTGATTGCTTTAGTAATGGGCCAAAATAACCCAAACACTATTTTTCTCTTCTTTGGCATAAGGTTCCATCAAGCAGAGATAGCAAAATTAGAACCTTAGCATTTTCCTGACTTATGAATGTCAAGTAATACAAATAATCCTTTTATTACTACATAATTCTTTCAGGCAGTATAAGAAGGCTCACATATATCACCTATCAGTCAGAGACTGAGGCTGGAGGTGCAGCCCCATAGCAGAGTTGGCAAGGCAGTGTCCCAATGACTACAGCAGAACCCTACAGAGATGCAAAGACCAAGGAAAGCACCACGAAACAGGGAACAGAAGCGATCAACATCTCCAAGTTGCAAAGTAAAACAGCTGGTTTTGGGAAGCATTATGTGACTCAAACACAGATTTTTTTTTCTTCAGATTGTTTTCTTTGCACAAAACTTAGAAAGTTTATCAGTCAAGGACTAAAACTTGGCCAGCAGAAAGAAACCAAAAATTCTGTCACATGCAGCTGTGCCTTGAAATGAAAAGCTATCCACAAAATAACCTGAACAAGAGAAGACAAGATCCTTCTTGAATGATGGCATGTCATCATCCAGTTCCCTGCATGGAGTTGCACATATTTCCATCCAGAAAAAGGTTATTTATTCTGGATACAAACTGCTAGGGAGTGGATATATGGAAAGACAGCTGGGAGCTGAGGTTACTGTTTGCTTTTTTCCTGCATCCTGTGCATTCCAAACAACCTCACAACAGCCTGAAATGCTCTGCATAGGGCACAGAAAACAGTAGCTTACAACAAAAAGCAGCAAGAGAAAAACAAAGGGCTTTTCCCCACTCTGCTCCACTTGTTGATTAACTTGTGTGCTTTGACATACTCAACACAAATACAAAAAAATTAATACATAAGTCCACAGAGCTACTGTACATATTTTTATTCATACCAAAACCAGCTGTGATCAGTAGACCAGTGGATACTCACTTCTAAAAGTAACCTGTGTCTCTTGAGGGAACCCTGCCAGGTAACTTCCCAAAGGAAGCTTGTAAAATGACTTCATTTAGAAAAATTACAAGACTATAATCCTTTCAAGCAAATCATTGTCATGTTTTATGAGACGATATGAAGTTTCTAACACACCAAGATTGAGTTCTTTCTACATTCATGTGTTAGAATTGTCATCACGCAAGTTCTCCTCCTAGAATCATTGTGCAAGAGGAATCTGCACTGAGACAATTTACAAATTAACAGTTCTTACTAATACTGCCACAACACTGAATGAAGTCCAGATTTCAGTCCCAAGCTGAATGCAATTCAATTTGGTTAATTCTTTATCAGGCTTTCCTCGACACTTGTCCAGAGATGGTGCCGTGGGACACGTCACTCAGACACAGCCTCTGCCCTACTTACTGTGCAGAAAGCTGTGGCCGCTTGCCACAAACTTCAGTTTAAAAGGGGTTTTCAATTACAATCCTAACTAATGTTTTGAAGGATAATAATGAAACATGTAGACTAGTGTATTTTATTCCCAAGATAATAGTATTTCCATTAGAAACTTGATAACATGAGTGGATTATACTGACAAAATGGGCACACAAAAACAAGCAAAGATGAGGCAAGAATTCAGAAGGTCAAGATAATTTTGAATTCTGGCCTTAGCTGATTAGGAAGAGCTCCCAAAATCAACAACGATACTTAGTAAAACAGAAAGTAATACACTTCAAAATGGACACTAAGTGCAGCAAAACAGGCAGCAGAAATGGAAAATGGGATCCAAGAGATTATAACCGCTCTCTAATATTGGGGTCAACAATGTCATACTGCCACAAAAGTGTAACTGCTCCTTGTGAACTGCACCGACAGGACTGCTCTGTATGGGAAAAAAAAAACAATTACGCTGCTCTGCCTAAATAAACAAAAAATACCCTGCTCTATGTGCTAACTTGACTTTTAACTGAGACCCGTGTGCAGGTTTTTTTTAAGTCTATCTTAATGCATAATCCCCAAATGGAAGAATCTAGTTAAGAATTACATGACCTAAATAAACCAACTAAAGGATAAAAGAATCAAGTCTGCTTTGCAAGGAGCTGTGAAAGAGAGAAGTAAGGATTACACACCTTTTTTTCTTATCTTCAAGATGTCATTTTAAATTTTTTTAGAAATATATTTAATTTTTAAAAAATACTACTTAATTTATAACAATTTTAAAATATATACTAAATACATTATTATTTTAAATACAATATGGTTTTTTTAATGGTTTTTTTAAAAAATATGCTGAGATGAACTGTTCTCAATATTTCCTGGTTGCTGCTTACCTATTTGCAGTTACAATATTGAAGAAAAACAACCTTCCAGTTACAAGGATAAACAAAATATAAAAGGAGGCTGTAAATCATCACAAAAGTCTGGAAAAATACCAGCAACAGTTTTTCTTAAAGTAGGTAGTCTACAAGGTGTGAGCTAATGTCCCCTTCAATATTAAGCCCACATTTCTATACTATTACATACAAATCTGTACCCAGATTATGTAATACTAAATCTGTATCAGCCTGAGATGCTTTGCATTAAATTCAGGGGGAAATTTTTTCCCCAAGCCAGGACTTAAGTGTTTGTATACTTTCAAGTAAGGTCAAATAATATTATAGCTGGTTTTTTATATATTTGCTATTTGTTAATATGAATAGCATATAGTGTACTAGAATTAAACAAGTATTCAAAATTACTTAGTACCAAAAAAAAAAAAAACAAACAAACAAGGCTTCAGCTTTTATTTTTGTTTCCAAGACTTTAGTGGACTAGGACATTGTCTTTTGTTGGGTTTTTTTCAGCACAAACTGCATTCCTCAATGATTAGCAGTTGCATTTTATTCCTGTCAGAGAACAGCAAAAAAAAGAAAAGAAAATTAGCTTTTCATACCTGGTAAAATATAATCAATGAAACAACATTTTGTTTAATCCAGCCTCTGTTGATTTCAGTGTGTTGTGTTCAAGCAGTTCAAAGCAGTGGTGGTTCTTTACTCAAAATTACACAGTTAGATATGTCAAGCATTAGCTATTCTTATGTGAATTCCAGTTTTAAACCAGTGGTTGTGCCATCCTGAATAATACGCCATGGACGAAACAGCTGAGACATTCAAAATCATTCCAAGACTATTTTATTCAAATACAGGATGCATTTTCTTATCCCAATGATTGCTTACTTTTCTGCTAGGCTAGGAATAGTTTTTCCACCATGTTTACAAAACTCATTTAATTTGAAACTAATGATGGACACAAATAGAAAAGAATTATATCTTTAAAAAAGTAAACACTATAGCTCAATTTTATTGTATAATCATGCACCAGTTGTGCCTTCTGGAAACACAGGCTGTGACTTAAGTAGTTGCTCCATACAGGCAGCACTCCTACATCCATATGAATTCTTTGAGGTTATGGCAGAACTCCACACAGGCAAAAGGTTTGTCCACACAGAACAATTTAGACTCAGGAATACTCTCCTTTGTGACGAATGCTACCATGAAATATAACTATTAATTTCTTATAAAAATTATAACAAATGAATTGTATTCTTCCATATACATATTAAGATTCATTTTGGTATTCCAGACAACTGAACCAGACCCAAAGTGTTTGCTTGTTAAAACAAGATTTTATTTCACTTCTATCAAATTATATCTACAACAAATGAATGTAGATAAATTTAGGAAATGAAACCCAAGCTCATTCAAAATTTAAAAATAGATAATTCAGCTACAGTTGCATGTCCTATATTGCAAATACCACTATGTGGTTTCACTTTTAGGAAACGAAACACACATGAGAAGCAGCATTGTGCCACAGCGTTTTGACACTTGATGTGCAAAACAAACCTTTCCCAAATGGTACGTCAAATGACTGACCATGCAAGCTTTTGCTAGTGGCATCAAGCCAGTACTTTCACCTTAGGCAACGCACAAACTAGCCAGTCTCAAACACTGAAAAATTCTTCTGAATTGCAGGAAGCTGAGATAAAAATACTAAGGCATTCATTCTTCCCACAGAGAATGAAACTCAATCCACATTCCTTTTGCAATTAAAACAACAAAACCAAACCAATCCAAGGAAAAAAAACCCACAACCAATAACCAAACAAAAAACCATCTAGCCTTACAAGCACTCAATCCATACTTTGAAGACTCTTCTGAATT
Organism: Ptilonorhynchus violaceus; assembly: GCA_013397565.1. NCBI lineage: Eukaryota > Metazoa > Chordata > Aves > Passeriformes > Ptilonorhynchidae > Ptilonorhynchus > Ptilonorhynchus violaceus. The sequence goes on from VZRJ01000965.1 coordinate 43,078, forward strand.
ATTACATGAAATGTACTGGTCCATATAGTTAAAAATTTGGTTTATGGTCCCTAAACCTCACACTATTTCTATGTGATAAACTAAATCATACTATTGCTGCTGACATACCTATCACTGAGAATCTTAGCTCTGTGTTTCACAGGGTTGGATAATGTCATACATTGAAGCTCAGATAGATAAAATCCTCAAGGAAAAATTGCTGAACCTCATTCACCACAAGTTATTTCCCCACTTCATTGCAGAAAAGCACAGAAATCTCACAATACAGATTTAAGAGAGTGAGGTACCTCAACTATTTCATAACTGAAGCACTGCTGTAATTACCACCTGTTCAAAAGTTCAAAACTAATTATTTGTTTTCTGTCATGTTTTTTAAAGAAAAAAATTAGCACCTTGATTTCATAAGACAGCAAAGTCTGTTCAGTTTTTCCATAACAAGGAGTAAATAAAGCTTTGCAACACATTTATCTGTAGGATCCCCAGGTCTCACCTGAAACACGGTGTTGCCAGAATCTAGTAGATGTTTCAAATCAAGAAAGAGCTTTCACATCTTTGTATCAATAAAAAATACCAAGCCTGTTATTAGAATAACGCATCACTATTATACAATCTCAACCTGCCTATACAACAATTCTCAACAGAACCACCATATCAAAACGTATGTGCCTGAAGAACAATAAACATACAGATAATTACTATGACTTCACAGAATCACACGGAATGGTTAAGATTGGAAGGGACCACAGTGGGTCATTTGGTCCACCCTCCCTGCTCAAGCAGGGTCATCCTGCACATGCACATGGCACAGGACTGCATCCAGATGGTTCTTGAATACCTCCAGTGAGGGAGACTCCACAACTTCTCTGTGCAACCTGTTCCAGTGCACAGCCACTGCACAGTGAAGTTCTTCCTCAAAAGAGCTCTCTTCAGGTGGAACTTCACGTGCATCAGTTTCTGCCTGTTGCCTCTTGTCCTACTGCTCAGCCCCACTGAGCAGAGCCTGGCTCCATCCTCTTGACACCCTCCCTTCAGATACTGATAGACATTGAGGAGGTCCCCCTCAGTCGTGTCTTCTCAAGGCTGAACACGCTCAGTTCTCTCAGCCTTTCCTCACAGGAAACGTACTCCATGTCTTAAGCTATCACTGCTGGATCTGCTCCAGGAGCTCCATGGCTCTCATGTACTGAGGATGTGATAGAACCACATAAATTTACTTAAGGGTATGGTTACAGCACATCATTTTACACTGAGGCCCATTTTAAATAAATTTATCAAGCAAGCAAGAAGAGGAAAGGAGTATTACAAATACTTCCTCTGTAGTTCCAGGTTTACTGCAGGAAAACCCATCAGCTCCTTCGCACTATGCTTCTCCCCAATCACAACAGAACTCTAGACAGTAGCTTTAAGGTGTCAGAATGACATGATCATCCTTTGAATGAGATTCACTTACTGCACAGACCACCATACCAACCTCATCACAGAGACGCATACCCAGACTACAAGCATGGCAAGCCATGGAGCTTGCACATACTTTGCAAGGCAAAGAGGATTAAGGCTACTAATAGTAACAAGGGACATCTCCACACACCATTGGAAATAAAACCAAACCTATACTACCTACCAAGAATTTAAACTTTAACAAAAGCTCACCATGATCTGAGGCTGCAAGTTGGAGAGGAATTTTGACCTTTGGTGAGTAGCAAGCTGATCTCACCAGGAAGGTAGGGTATGCCTCTGGGGAAAGTACTCTCTTGGTGACAGTCACTGCACACAGCATCACTGGTACCTCTAGTTCCTCATGTTCTAAGGGCTACAGAAATCCATGCTCCACTGCAGAGTCCCTCATCAGCCATTCATCTCCCATGTGAGGTAGCATTTGGATAGGTTTTGGGCCTTTGCAGGATTAAAAGAGCATGTCATTGGCTGAGTGGAGCACCCAGCAGAGAAAGCATCGCACATCAGCTCTGGGGAGAAGGGGCAGCACCAGGCTCAACATACAGAAAGGCCACGCTATGCCTACAGAATTCTGCATAATGGGATCACACTGCATGCATGAGACTGCTGCTGGTGCCTGATAACCTCTAAGTGCATGAGGCAACTCAGAACCACAGTGCTTCTGTGGCATAGGCAAGTCATTGCTACTGGTCCATATTAGCACTGGACAGACCATCATTTGTGAATGATGAGGTGGAAGCGGAGAGGAAGTCAGTCAGTGACATAATTCCTAACAGCTCTAGAGTGACTCACTTCTTCCTACTGAACACACATAAGACAGCCCCAAAACCTGTAGTTTCTAGACTGGTTTCTGAACATTAAGGTATCAGAACAAAGATCCATAACCTACATCTTGGCTAGGTGCAATCTTAAAGCAAGCAGTACCAAAAACATAAGCCATATCTGAGAGGAATAAAATTCACAGCAAAAAAAAAGTCTAGGGGCAATGTATTCTTTTTATGTTATATATTCATAATTTGTACACTTAAATATTTACTTAACAACTGGTATACACCCCACCAACTAAAATCCAACACAGCCATTTTCTATAGTTTCTGAATTTATAGTCTAAGCATCATCATATGTGGGGAAAACTGTAGACGTTTGTCACATTAACTACATATAAACTACTTTGAGGAACAGCATCCCTCAGTGACAGAAAGGTGCTTACCACTGAGATTCTATACACAGCTGACATGAAGATGCTGATATGCAACTGATATGAAACCACTGCATACTCTAACTCCTGATGCAATCTCCTCTGCATCATATGGTTCTAAGAGAAATTCACCAATTGTTACAGGAACTCCTGTAACAAATTACTGCCTGAATCGACTCAAATGCAGTTCCAAAACTATTCATGTGTCACTGATATTCAGCTGACCAGCAAGCACACAAGCAGCCATGGCAGTGCCCTCAACCACCTCACCCAGCAAATGCAGGAGTATCAGGGCTGATCCAAAAGCAGAATTAAGTGTCTGGGAGCAGGTCAGCAGCAATACTAGCTAACACCAGCTTAAACATTTGTGAAATCATGACTCAACTAACTCGGGATACCAAAACAGATCAAAATAAAAAATAAAATAAAAATCTTTGCTACTAGGAGATGGTTACTTTCTCCTCAAGACAACTGGAGAGAGGGTGGGAGAAGGGAAGGAAGCCAGCCAGTCACAAGAAAGCAAGTCTTATGAATAGAGGGGAGACTGTGTAATGTATTTCAATGTTAAGATTTTAACTGGACTGTCATGAGAACTAACTCGTGTTTGTACATATAAACACATTGTGCAACTTTCTGCCATTAAAAGTGACTCAACAGTCACATTAAATGCAGGGCAGAGTTCACTCCAGCAGCTCCCTCTGTCCTGATAGTCTTCCAAAGTTTCTCCTCTCTTCCACAAAGTCTGTTCCACGTTCTCGTGGCACTGAGGATACGTGAGGCCAAGGCTGGAAAATGCTAAGTTGCAGGTCAGTCAGCAAATGAAGATAGAAACTATTTTTGCATTACAAAAATACATTACTGTATATGGGGAGCAAAAATAGCTGAACGATTCCAAAAGAGTAACTATTGTTAATGCTCTGTGAAAACTTCAGTGTGATTGAATTTCAGGTAGCCTAGGTGAAATACCGTTTAATATAGTCATCCATCATTTAATGTAGACATCAATAAACTACTGAAGAAGGACAAGATTTTTAAATTTGTGGATAACACCGAGACGCAAGCAGATGGAAAAGAGTTACAGGGTAGAATTAGAACTACAAATTTTCCACAAAAATATTTATTTATTTTAAGAAAAAAAATCCTAAAGTCCTCTCGGGATACATATACCATGACCAAAACCATGAGGAGGCTATGCTTGGATTCATGGTTAGACACAGAATTTTAGATGATGAAGCAGAAAGCCAGAAGCACCTACTTATAGATTACAGATCTTAAGCTAAGAAATGAGATTTCAACCAGCAATACCAGTTTAAAATTACTACTTCATCAGCCTTTCCATCGTGTTCTCACGTCACTGGACCTCAGGCCTAGATAGTACAAGGAAGCATGAAAATTGATGAGCTAGGTGAGCTCACCTGTCAGGCTGCTCCAGCCCACATGATTTTGTTCACTAGGGAAACTTAATGCAGTAAGAGAATATAACTCATGACAGATTAGTGGACAACTTTCAAGAGTGTTAAGAGGCGAAGTGCAGCAGCATCGGGCTGCTAGTTTTGCTCACACATCATGGTCTCAGATTTCTAACACTAATGCAAATTACATTTTTTCTGAGAATTTATGTACAATCTTGGTTTCACACAGACAGATCCTTCTAAACTGCAAAACAGTTACAATAATTCCAGTACTGTTGACAGCAAAACAATTGTCACACGGCTACGCAGCTGGCCACTGGCAGGTAAAACATTCAGGTTTACAATAATTATGCCTCAAGTCCCATACATTCTCAGCAAATTTTAGTGAAAACCTCAGAACTGAACATATATGTCACTTATATAATGACTCACGGAGATACTGATTGCCAACATAAGTGGAAAGACTTGCAGCCATTACATTCCCATGTCAATCCCCCGACTTCACTGAAACTGCAGGTTTAAAAAACCGAACCCAAGTTTTATTTGAGTGACAAATTCTCTTTGACCAATTTCAATCTTCAAGAACATGTTCTCTGTGTTTACTGTGGATTCATTTTATGGACACCTAATCTGTAGGCTACAACATAATCTGTAAGCAGAGAGGTACTTTTGCACAGTACCAATCCATCTTATGATCTTATTAAAAAAAAAAATTAAAAATCCCTTTCCTGTATACTATGTTAGTATTTCCCCAAAAACCTGAAAACGAAACATTCAGGAATTCACTTTTTAAATATTAATTTTCCAAAGTTCCACTAAAATCTCATACTCTGTCTACATTATCACTCTCTTCTTAAAGTACTAAGAGTTCTCATTAAATGTGAGTGGTCACTGGATGGTTGCACTCAAAGAGTTGTGGTCAGGCTCCATGTCCAAGGGACTAGAGCAGTGACAAAGTGGTGTGCCTCAGGGGTTGGTACTGGGATGGTGACTAGACACTGACACAGGTTTGCCAGAGAAGTGGTAGGTAACTCGTCCCTCGAAGCACTCAATGCGGGTTGGAAATAGCTTGTCTTTAAGGTCCCTTCCAACCCAAACCATTCTACGTAGAGCACATATGCCCTGAAGCACTCGGGCTGTGCTTAGAGAGGCTGGGCAGTAACTCCTGGTTCCGTGAAGCAACTTTTATAGCCTCTTTACTCTGCACTCTTGCTGGGTGAAATGGTCAGGACTTTTGCAAAGAGATGGAAGCAACGGCCTGAAACAAACCAGGTGCTTTCTCCTTCCTGAAGTGATCAGATGTTATTACATGACAATAGCAAGTTATTATCTTGTGAAGAGCCCACCTGCAGGCTTAAAGCAAGTCACAAAACTTGTTTTGCCACACAAACAACTATGCAAACCAAAGTTGAAAAAGATTTCTTCATACTTCAAAAAAACCCTGGGGGAAAATATGTGCTAATGAAGACACTCATACCTTGAGAAGTTTCGAAAGCTTTAAAAAAAAGAAAACAACACGACTGTTGTACAGTCGCTAACTAGCCATTTCTGGTGTGGGTTTGTGGTTTTGATCCTTTTTCTATATAATTCCCCAATTAGTATTAAATAAATACTCCGTTAAAAGAGAGAAGCAGTCAGCTAGGTACACCAGCAAAGAGCCACCACGGGCTTCAAGCCTGTGCGACATTATAGGCCACGCAGAATACTACAAATACCTGATATATGCAAAAATCTTCACCTAACTCCGGAGTTATTACTTTGTCATTTATCCTCTTTTAAATGTGAGAAAATGGGAAGATAAAACAAGTCAGGAGAGTTACACAGCCCCTTAGCAGCTCAGCCAAACACGTGGCTTAACATATGGTAACATTTATCTAAGAAAAAAAAAAGAAATATAATTTCTATATTTCTTCCTACTTCAGAGACTCAGAGGCCAGTAACCAAAGGCACACAGGCTGCTTCGACAAGTATCTCTTTGCAAACAGCACATTCAACCTCCTTATGAGTTCAGGGCTGCTCTCTGTAACGATGCATTTTAGCGTTTTAGTTAAACAAGAGCTGAACCCTAGAACCCATCTGCCAACAGCGTCCGCGATCTCGTACTCCACAGAGAAAGCCAAGGGAACACCGCCACCGAGCAGCAGCACCATCTCGCTTTCACCGAGCTGACTTTGTTTCAGCAGCAAGGGGCTGCCACGCTGCCAGCGTTTCACTCACTTCCCTGGACCGGGGCGTCCTGCCGGCCCGACCGCCGCCACCCGGTGCCTCCTCCTCCTCCTCCTCGCGCTCGCCCCGCGCCCCACCGCCGCCGCCGCCCCCAGGCTGGCCCTGAGCCCCTCGCTGGGCCGGGACGGCGCAGAAGGGGAGGACGGGAGCCGAGACCCCCGCCCAG